>PVKA01004302.1:19037-100500 GCA_004027165.1 Ctenomys sociabilis
AAGTGGAAAAATATATAATTTTTCTGAAAATTTTATGTAGCAACATAAGTCTTTAGATAATTAGATAATATAATTACAGTTACTGAGTAGTAAGTTATATAGCATGTGTGTATGTATATATATATATATATATATATATATATATATATATATATATATATATATATATATGAGATACTGACCTGGATAAACAGCTGGTGACATTTTTTTAAATACATAATCACAAATGTGGGATCAACAGAACAGTCAGATGCGATGGGGAACATTTGGCTACTATGTGTAGGTTGCCTAGAAGAGACTCCCCCTTAATTTTCAAAAAAGTTTCCAACAGCAATAATAAGCTCATTGAGTGTTTCCTAAATGTGAAACAGCTCATGTAAAGAAAAAATTAGAAAGCAATATTAATCACTTTCTTTACAGAATAAGTGACAATAAGAATAAGTGACACAGCTTTATGTGTTCTTTTTTTTTTTTTCTTTTTCTCCCAATATGAAATACAGTGATCCTAACCATAATTTTAGTCTGGTACGAAATATATTATTTGTGACATGCAATTACACTGAGTTGCTTACATTTTAAGGAAGATGCAGTCAGGTTAGCAGTGCATTTAAATTGGCCACTTTGCACGCTGTAAGGCTCTGTGTCTGCACTGCGCAATAAGACAGGACTGTCAGTGAATGTGTGGGTACAGAGACAAATTGCTGTCTCAGAGCTTCATTTGAATGTTTAATGTTTAATTAATTAATTAATGACTGTTTAATGTTTAATTTCACTTTGGGCATGTCCTGGTACACAAGCAGCAGCCTTCATGTGATTTTTCTTTTCTAGTATTAATTTTGTTGCTCTAAAATACACCAAGTACTTTACTAAGTGATACATTGATTCAAATATTGTGAATACAGGCTTGCTTTTGTGAATGAGTTTGTATTAGCCAGTGTCCTTCTGTGCTGCTGAACTTGAGCCTAATTTTGTCTTCTTCAGGCAAGCTGACAGGCAGGCAGCACAGTGAATCATTCATTTCTGTTCTCCAGCTTCCTTGTCTGCTTCCTTCTTGGTCCCTCTCCTGAGTCCTTGTGCCCCTGGGGACAGTCAAAGTACAGACCCCCGTTTCAAATTCTTTCCTTCAAGGGAGTCTGGATTCATGATCAGGATCAGTCATTTCAGATGAAGAGAAGAGGGTTGGAGATTATTTATCACCTATTTCCCAACAGGGAGAGCATTAGCTATGACACATTTTCCTTTTTATACCTCAAATCAGCACCAGTGTTGATGTTTTAGTGATAATATGTGGAGGGTATTGAGGCTATGTGACTGAAAAAATATCACAGCCACAAAATACAGGCAACGAACCTCAACACTAAAATAGTGATCTTAGACCCATCTTTCCCGCTCGATACACTGGCCTCACAGTATCACCAGTGATCATGAATTCCAAGCAGCCTCTTGGCTGTCACAGCTTGTCCACCTACGGGCATGGCCCTGACTCTGCACATGCAGCTCCATTGTTCCCGCTGCAGACATCAAATGCTGCAAAGGGCAGATGAGCTGGAATGAGTTACAACAGTTAAGAATGTGTAACTCGGACCTTCCCTTCTCTGGCTGACTGAAAGCTGGAAAGTGATTGAGTTAGCTGGCCAGGGAGAGGTGACATTAGAAAAGTTAATCGGCAAATTCCAAAGAATGATAATAACTGCTTAGTAATTTCTCTCCAGGCCACTGTTATCATTACTTTTCAAAGAAGGTTGTGTTGCACAGGAATACGAAATGAACTGAAATATCTAGAAAGTGCATGTCACGTGGACTGCTGGGGGCACAGAACCCTAAGATAACACTATTGTGAGAATTTTGATATTATATAAGTGATCATGAATCCTCACTAATCCATGTGAAATTTGCTTTCCTTTGGCCAACTTGAGTACATCTTCCTTAAAATGCAAGCAACTCAATATGATTGCATGTCACAAATAATATATTTGGAACCAGACTAAAATTATGGTTAGGATTACTGGATTTCATATTGGGAGAAAAAGAAAAAGAAAAACATGTAAAGCTGTGTCTTACTGTCACTTATTCTATAAAGAAAGTGATTAATGTTTCTTTCTAATTTTGTCTTTATGTGAGCCATTTCACATTTAGGGAACATTCAATGAACGTAAAGTTGCAATAATTTTATCTTTGCTGAAAGGTTCAGCGCAATTGAAAAAATGTGTGTTGATTATTTAATATTTGTGTAAGTTTCAGCAATGCTGATCAACAGAATAATCAAGGATACATGAGGTTTCACAGATTAGAACAGAGGGTGGGTGCATTATTCAGGTGAGAAATACTATGTTCTACACAATAAACTGAAAAGGGCTTTAGAGAATGGGCCCTTTCTCCTAAAATCTTTCTCAACTTGGTAGCATCTTTAGTCTCTGTGTGTGTGTGTTTCATTTTTCTATTTTGTTTTCTTAATTATGATTTCATTTCAGGGTGTCAAAACATAGTGGTATTTTCAGGGTCCCATTTCATTATTGTTCTCGCAGTGGCTTGTATTTCAAATTGTTTCTTTTTGTTCCTGTCGTTCTCAGGTAAACAAGTTATTTATATTTTATTATGCCACCTGGGTTAAATCCTAAAACCTAATTTTGTCCTTGGATGAGCACAAGTGAAATTGCTCTGGGTCTCACTGAGTTGGGCCACTGGAGTAAATATACGTTTCATGTGTAACCACATGCAAGCATGGAATCTTCTTTTAAAAACCAGATACAGATATATGCTTGGAAATGTTACTGACAACAAGCTGGCTGGTACTTGCATAATCAGATAATGTATGAGAAATTACCCTGAAAAGGACAGAAAGCAGCATGGATATAATGTAACACTTTCCATGAAGGGTGAAATAATAGAGCAAACAAACATTTTTAAATCCCACATTATTTTTCAACAGAATGGAGGATTTCCCTGAGCAAGTAAGACTCAAAGACACAAGTCTGTAAATTACATAAAATAAAAAATTCTTGGAAGTTGCCACATATTGAATGTTTAATTACCATTACTGAAATTCTGTTCTTGCTAGGGAGTCAATGTTTGAAACTCTAATTCTAAGTGTTACAGTGCTTTGGAGATAAACATTTTGGAAGTTCATGGTGGCAGAGCCCTAGGATTGAACCCTGGTTGGCAGAGTTCCTATATTCCAGAAAGGCAGGGAAAAGCTGGCTGTGTGCACACTGGCAGGGGATCCTTTTTAAGCTCTCACTTACACTGGCTCCCTGACCTCAGATTTTGGGCTCCAGGGACTTTGAGAAATAAGTGTTTGTTGCTGCAGCCAATGTTGGGCTAAACCAAATAACTCTTATGTATGTGTATACACACATGTGTTAACCTAGACCAGGAGTGGGTTGGGTTTGGAGCAGGTGTTGTATATTCAAACAAAACCACCAGTAAAATACTGAGCTCCTGTCAGGTATTTCCTGCTCCTGAGATCTCAGGCTTCTGAAAAATTACTATGTGGCATTCACTGTAGTTTGTGCAGAGACGGAAACAGGTTGAGAGTAGTTCATCCAACTTGTGAGACAATTCTAACGTTTACTTATTCATTTGTTCTGCATAGAGTTTTGCCTGGCTGCCACAGAATAGATATTCTCCCTGGAAACAGGAGCACTGTGTTCCCTATGTTGGAAGAAGGAATCATTTCTAACACTAGTTCAGAATAGCATAACAAATGTGTTTATAGAAAGAACAGTCTCTTGCAGACACAGAGGGAGGAGCATCTGGGGAAAGATCAGGAGCCCTGGGAGCAGAAATGTCAGCGAGAGCCAAGGCAACTAAACAAACTCAGAAGATAAACCTTCCCGGAAGGAGCAAGCTGTATCTGCACAACAGCAGAACATAGAAATGATTGTGTATTATATTCTAGCTGTAGGAAAATCACTATCGTCTGTTATGGTGTGGGATAAGAGTAGTATTTTCAGAGACCTTCAGTGGCCTCTGGAGGAATCTGTGATGATTGCGGTTGGCATGAAGGCCCCACCTCAGTAAGTGCAAAGGCTGTTTTATTTTATGCAGGAAAGCGTCTGGTCTCCCTGTGCTCTAAGATGCAAGAATAGAGTAGGCTGGATGCCTGTTGGTGACGGCCCAACCTGGACAACTACACAGAGGAAGAGTTTTCCTGCAGATTAGGAAGATGAAAAATCACAGAAGAGTTATCCCTAGGGTAAATCCACAGGATTTGACTTATATGCTTATAGAACATACATTGCATGATTTAAAAGTGTGACATTTCACACAAAGGACACATATTTATTCTAAAAGGTTGTTTGTTCCCTTTCATCCAGAAGGCAAGTTGACTTTATGTGGGACACAAGCAAGCAGATCATGCTAGATTTAGAGGTAAGAGAAGCTGCCCTCCAACAGGGAATATGTGAGGTTAAAAGGTAAAGGAGCACACGGAACTTCCCCCCAGTACCGTCAGGTAAAGGATAACTCCAGGTGGTACTTACCCATGTCATAGAACAGTCCAGGAAAATAGGCACCAGGCAAGGGGTGATCTGGAGGGGACTCAAGGTGCCCTGGACCACTCCTACCAGTGCTTGGGCCAGCATTTCCCACACATTAGGGCAGCTTGGTCCTCAGCTTCTGGAAGCTCAGCTGGCCTGAGTTTAGACTTGAGCTCTGCCGTGCAACGGGAACTCTGACAAGTGCACAGGAAACTCTATGATATTCTTACAATGCATGCTGATCACAGGGTATGCAAGGCAAATCACATTTTTCAGACATAGTATTTCATTTTCAAAAAATCTCAAGACCTGTAATTAAGATTACTAAGTGATGATTATCACATTTATCAGGAAAAGTTTCAGTTTCTTTGATAAAATTTTTCTGGCTTACTGTCATGCTTTTTTTTTTTTTCCAGGGCTATGGATGGAACCCAGGGCTTTGGGTATGCTGGGAAAGTACTGAGCTACATCCCCAGCCCCCTAGCTTTCTGAATGTCCAGAATACTTTGAATTTTTTAAATAGCAACAGTTATTACTTACATGTAGTTCACTTCAATATAGGCATCTAAGTGTGATAAAGGAGTTGTGCATGTGAAGAACTTTGTATTTCTAGGAGAAGAGCATCTGAAGTGTATTTTCCATGTGAAAGTAGCTTATTATTCTATTAGTACATGTTTGTAGTACTTGCTGGTTACAGATTCCCTGGGAAGGGCTTGTACATGACCCCTCTTAATGCTTTTCACTTCATTTCCCCTCTTCTCCATCCTCCTTCTTCATCCTAGATGAAAGTGCCTTGTTGCAGAAGACTTTGTTTTTTAATTTACAGTAAATACGAGATTCCAAAACATGGATGTATACATAAATTGCAAACATGGACGCGGCTTTCCCAATATCCACTGCCAGCGACACCATCTGGCCTGAATTCTCCCTGGCTGAAGATTACTTGCTCCTTATTGAATGAACAAAACACGTGTGAAGGCTTTTCCTTTCCTTTAGTTGAAAGACTGACTTGAAAGTCTGCTTAATATGGAAAACATCTGCATTTGGATGCTTTAGCTACTTGCTAACATTTTCAGCTCAAATTAGATTTGAGACCCTGCTATTAAACATTTGAAAAGGAGTGTGCCAATCCAATAAGCTTTAATAACATACTACTTAAAGTCTACCACTTAACTATGTGACAGAACAACCTCTTTTGACTTGTTAACAATCAAAGAGGCATTTACTTAACAATAGACTAAAGACTACAATTTTTTCTTATTTTCTATATCTGTATTTTCTCTTTTTTTAAAAAAGAAATTCAGAGTCCACTTCCCTTGCCAATGTAGAAGGTGAGAAAGACAATCACTCTAATCTCATTTCAACCTGTGAAATATTACAATAGGAAAAAGAAATATTTAGATTGAAATTTCCAACTTGACATCATGGTATGCACACAAATCACACTGGACAGAGTCCACTTTGAGTTTGTTCCTGCATTATGCTGAGGAATTTCAAACTAGACTAATATCTTGTTGTGAAAAAGGGATTACAGTGAGCTGCTTGTAAACTGGCACAGATCCACACATCGCAGGAAGTGGCAGCCTTGCACGACAGCAACGGACACAGCACCCACCGGATAAGAGGGGTACAACCACACAAAGGCAAAGTGTGCTGACCTATCTTGTTCCTCTTTTTCACACAGCAGATCTCTCCCTAAGCCAAAGTGGAGCCCTGAGCAACAGAGACAGCAAGGGCAACTTGCCAAGGCCTGTGATTTTGACCTGGAACTGCAGTCAGCGCACTGATATGGTCAGGGAAGATGAGGTTAGGGACACTTATGCTGGCTCTAGCACTTCTGTTAGACAATCGTAGGAGTCACCTGCCAGCCTTGGAAAACCAAATGTAAGTGTGAGAACACAGTGACCATGTTGTTCTAAGATGACAGAGGGTTAGAACAGGGGTCATTTTACCAATGGAGGGAAGGAGAACTGAAGGGCTCAAAGAGGAGCATGGGATATTTTGGGATGACAATTTATAATCAAATCAAAGAGCCATCCCATCTTATGGATAGGATCTGTTTTCTATTTTCTGAATGTGGTTTAGTTAAAACACCACTTTCAGAATGTAGGTGCACATAGGCTGTTTTCCTTGTGTTGTGTTGTGTTTTATGATTGGGAACTGAACCAAGATCCTCTCACTGAGGTACATTTGAAACCCTTTCAAAATTTGTTTTTGAGACAGGGTCTTGCTAAGTCACTAAATTGCCAAACCTGGGCTTGAACTTGTGATCTTTTGCCTCACGAGATTTGTGTGGCTTTTTAAGTGATTTTATACTGCACATCATAATTTGCACACACATTACATGACAGGTCCTCAAATGATTTTAAAAACCCAGGCTTTCTGGCCTTTGTCTGCAGTTCTAGGCATATACAGTAAGGTGGTAATGGATAATCTTAACACCAGAGCAGGCTGGAAGAATTTGGGCTTTGTTTCCTGTATCCCAGCAATTCCAGGAACCCTGGGTATAAAACCTAGTGGAAGGGCCACACAGGTATGCCCAGGTGTGGCTTGATCCACCCTGAGTAGCCTTCCTGAGTCTTGGCCAGCGGTTGGCTTAGCTCAAGTCCTTGGCTTCTGTTGTCCATGTCTATCTGCATATAATAAAGTTTCTTCTTTTAAACTATGTGAATGTTCTGGTTTCCCTGACTCATGCAGGTGGATTGAATGTGGGGCACAAGACTGGGGAGCTGTTTGGAATCTTCTCTTGTGCCTCATACTGGTATGTGGTCAGCAGTTCTGCCATCACTAGTAATCTTCCTTCACTGGATGATCACAGTAATAATATTCATTCTATAATTAGGCAAAAGCAAACATGAAATTCTATAGAAGTAAATGCTTTAACATTTCCTTACCATTTCCCCCCCTTGTAACTTTGCCTATGTGCTGTTGTGTATACCTGTCACTTTAGAAAATAAAGTTAAAGGGGAACACTTGACTGACGGCATTTGGTCTATTCTAGTATTGATTTAATCTTAGAATTTGACCAACATTTCTTTTGAATGTATAAGGAAACTGCGTAGCTGCTTCTTTAAGATGCTGCTAACATTTTTGGCAGAGTTCTAAAGAAATGTGCTCAGTGGTTAACAGAGGTGGCATAGTCTCCCTCTTCACTAAAGGAAGAGATATCAAAGAGGTGAATCCTGCCATGGACAGGGAAGAGACATAGAGTGAACGATTACAAGATGACTGAACTTTATATTTAGTGTCCAGGACCCTCGTCCTAGTACTACCCCTAGCAGGCTTTGTGATTTCAGCAGATTCTTTGCTTACAAAGCTTTACTTTTCACCAGTCAATATATTGTTAACTAGCAAGACTGTGAGCTCCTTTCTACATACAATTTTTGTCAGTAATTAACGATGAAAAAATTTCTCCTGTAAACAAAGAAGGAACAGATTTCACTTTTCTATACTTGCATGGAAATTTACTCTTTTAAGGTACACTTGGAGGTAGGTATGTTGGTATAATTACATAAGCAATAACTATCGCCCCCCAAAATCAAAGGGCAAACTTCTAACATTTGGGATGTACCCATGCAATGAGAGAGTAGGTATTTCTATAAAAAATAATAAAACTTTTCAGTTATTAGTAGAGTCTCTAATTATAGCACTTTACCTATAAAGTGTCCAGTTTATTCTTCCTTACAGAAATACCACATCTTCTTATCCATTCCTAGGTTGATGGGAACTTGGGTTGTTTCCAAGCTTTCACAATGACAAATTGATTTATTATAAACATGGGTGCACATAAATCACTATATGTTTTCAGTTATTCTGAGAAAATAACCAGAAGGGGAATAGCTGGGTCAAATGGAACTTCTAATCTTAGTTTTTTAAAGAATCTCCACATTCATTTCTACAGTGGTTGCACCAGTCTACACTACCACCAGTAGGGGAGGATCCCTTTTGCACCGCAGCTCCTCAGCTTTGTTTACCCATTGACTGCTCCATAAGAACCATTATTTCTGGGTTGAGAAGGGATCTGAATGCTTATTTAATTTACATCTCTTGAATGAACAATTATGTTGAACATATTTTTCATAGATTTATTTGCCATTTGTATTGCCTTAGCTGAGAAACATATATTCATCTCAGATGTCCATTGTTGGACTGGGTCATTGAATTGGGGGTGTCTGATTTTTTTCAATTCTTTATATGCTCTAGACAGAAGTTCTTTCATTTTGTCTCATTGATGTGAGAAACCAACTGAGTAAATAAGGCCAAAAATGGGCAATAGATACTGTGAGTTATAGGGACACTGTTCAAAAGAAAACATAAATTGTGATAGGTGAAAGGGGAAAGGAAAGAAGAAAAAAAATGTCTGTCTATCTATCTATTTGTCTGTCTGTCTATCTATCTATCTATCAATCTATTTGTGTGTCCATCAATACATATACAAAATAGTTAAGATAGTCATATAGCTAGTTTCTCCTACTTTATTGAAAGAAAGTTTTGTGCTAATATTGTTCGGACAAGATATCACACCTATGTTTGTTCTCAGGATGACTACTAGGAATATACAATGCATTAATTATCATAACTGTCCTACTAACCTCATTGCCTGCTTTGACACTTGCTTTCCAAGTTAGGCTTCAAAACAGCTAAAGATCTTATCTCTAAATAAACTCCAATTAAAATCATCACAATAACTACTTAAATCATCCGATATTCAAAAATAGCTAATATATTTGTCTCAAAATTAAATTCTTTTCATGCAACAAAGAAAGACCATATGTAAAAGACTGAATTCAGTACT
Source organism: Ctenomys sociabilis (assembly GCA_004027165.1). NCBI lineage: Eukaryota > Metazoa > Chordata > Mammalia > Rodentia > Ctenomyidae > Ctenomys > Ctenomys sociabilis. Next base: position 28,311 of record PVKA01004302.1, read on the forward strand.
TTTTGTTTTGGCAGAACTGGGGATTGAACTGAGGCCCTTGCACTTGGCAGAGAAGCACTTATTCCACTGAGCCATCTCCCTGGTCCCATAGAAGTGATTTTCAGTACTTTTATTCGCTTTGATTCTAAATGCAAGCTGAACATTTGAAGAAAACATGGCAGGATCATGTGCAATGAAATGCTGAATTTCTCAGCATGCCCCACTCATCTGCACTGCTGCCACTGTACACAAGCACTTGCTCTGTATCCCCTGCCTTTATGACCAGTATAATATGACACAGCTGTTAAATTTTATATTTGCCATTTTAGGTTTGTATAGCAATGACCTTTAGGTGCTAAATGTTAAGTTACATGTTGGGAACAATAAAGTGTAATTTAATAATAAAGAAGGAACGCAGTTCATGTTGTGAAAAGTATAATATTAGGACACACTAGGATTTGATTTCTAGGAAAAATGAGTTTTGCAAGAAAAATTTTACCCTTGGCTAGATAAATAATTTACTTCTATTTTAAATTGACTGCTTTGATTGTAAGATTTTATCAGCTTCTGTTTCATTTTAAATGCTCAGATTAAACTTCTCATTGCCATTCTTTTGTTCAATCATTTATTTTCTTTGGGGGCTTAAGAGCTCCTGATGATTTGGGTTTTTTTTTATGATAGTGGATTCTTTTTTACTTCCATGCTGGAAGCCAAGAGATTAATCCTTTGGAATCTCAATGAATCACCTAATTAGCAACTTACTAAAAGTGAAGTAAGATAATTACGTGTAATTTCTTTATAAAGATCAAATGACAGACAAATCACTTTCCTAAGGCTATTCTCTTCATTTGTAGCATAAAAGAGAAGAAACAGAAATCAAATAAAGTTTTTACTACTGCTGAGAGCACCACAATAAGACAATAGATTTCTAGCTCATTCTATTGGAAACATTAGCTCTGCCTCAGTCTTTGCTTATATATTGGCATTTAAGACAGTAACCAATACCAGAAGGAGCATTAATGAATAATATATTCATAAGCCAGTTCACTAAAATCCACACTGCCTCTCAAACTATGTAAATCCCACTAACATAAATCAACAATCTAGTAACTACAAGGTAGTATAAATTCTTGCCTCAACCCTTATGAGTTCTGTACGTTCTGACAAATTATTAAAATGTTCCAAGCTTCAGCATCCTCTTCTGTAGAATAGAGATGAAAATATACAATACCCATTGCATGCTTGTGGAAGTAAAATCAATGTTTGGAATAATAAATATTATAAAAACGTTATGTCTTTATGAAATAATACCCACATAAGAGAGGTAGGAATTCATACTGAGAACATCCCTCCGTTTACCTCTGTTTCATCAACTTTGACCTGGCTGTGAAGCCAGCCAGGCTTTCACTCCTGCAGGCACCCCTTTGTGGCAAGCATTTTCCTCCATTGGTTAGATGAGCTGGAGAGCCAGTGATCACAATGAGGGTAACCCCATGATAGAGGGTGATGGCTGCTGTCCTCTCCCAGACCACTTATTGGATTTCCCTCCTTCAGCTTTCCTCAAGAGTTAAAATCACGTCTTCTCTTCCTGTGTACAAAGGAAGTAACTAAATCCACTGAGGTTTTTCAGTAAGTAGGGCCGGGGAGATAACTCAGTATAATAAGCACCTGCCTGGAAAGCGCATGGTCCTGATTTCAATCGGCGATATTGAATTTTTTTTTTTTCCGCAGAAGAAACACCGCATCCTATGATATGCCAACTTGCTGTAGAAGATGTTCATGGTTACCCTAGTATCTTCTTCTTGCTATTCTACTTTTTTTGGTCTTCCTTAGAGATGCTACTGGCAGGCAGAACACAGGATCTTGAGGATGCTGAGGGCTACATGACCAGGAAGGAGCATGGGTAGCAGACACCTGAATGCTTCCAAATGTTTCTCCCAGTGTGAAAAGAAAGAGGGAAGGAAGGCCACTGCCTAGCAGTGTGTGGTGGCTTGTCTGGAGTTTGTGTATTTGTAGCACTAGAGTCACTGAAGCACATTTATAGTCCAAGGGAAAAAGGAGACAGAGACTCAGGACAAATGATCATTTGTCATCCAAAGGGAGAGAAAATGTTTGATTTAGCAATGATACTCGGTGTGGAAAGACCACAATTAGACCCATATTGATTTTGAAATAGGCAAAGGTGAGTGTAGGAGTGCAAATGAAGATGGATTTTTGTCAACGTCACCATTTCATTATTGAGGAAAGAGTGGCACCTTTCTCTTTTAGGAAAACCAACACACAAGAGCCATGATTGTGCTTCTATTCTTATTTATTAATATTCTTTGGATAAAGATTAGCTTGCTGATGGGCTTATAGATAACTCAACAATAAACAACTAATATGTTTAATGCAGAAACTTCTATAGGAACTTGAGTTTAGGGAACTTGAGCGTGTGGCCCCTGAAGAGATCTCCATAGCTTTGACTTAATGAGACGTTAGAGATTTATTTGAGATCCTACTTTGACTTGAGGGCTCTGGATTTGACGCTACAGACTCAGGCATGTCTCTGTAGCCTGATGCTTTGAGTGAATGAATATTACCGGTGCTTTACAGGTGCTTATACCTACACTGTGGTCAAGGGGTGTCTGTGTTCTACCATCTTCTACTTGTTAAAAATCATCAACTCTATCATGCCTTTAGTGATATTAATAAGTGAATATTGTGCACAGGTTTCTAGGCAGCTCACAAAGAGACCAAGATAGATATATTAGTGAATTATGTATATTTCTCAGAAGTTTTCAAACATTAAGAGAAATTCCCAATGTATTTATTTCTAATTAAATTATAGTTATTTGGTCATCTACTCAAAGTAAGTAAAATACTGCAAAGATTTTAGTAAAGTTTACTACACCCTTCAACAACATTTAGTTTGTTCTACTGTAGAAAATTATAAAAAGGTTCCTTTCTTTAAACAATGCTCAAGAAAATTCAGACTAGTTTAATGACTTGGATTGTGCTAATTTGCTTAATTTTTATTTGTTTTTAGTAATCCATACAAAAGGCATTTTAGGAATATTTTTGAGCTTCCTCATTAGGTCTTAAGTGTCTTTGATTTAGCTTTAAGAAGCCTCAACACAAATAAATATTAAAATGTTAATGCACTAGATAACTAACAGGACCACAGGAGGGCTCACAGCACAGGCTGGCTTTGCAGTGGTTCCCCTGCAAGCAATCAGCCCCTCATCTTCCCTCTGTGCTTCATCTTACGCACTAAAGCCCCTTAATCTTCCTTGCATGGTAATTCTCTCCTGGCACAAAGTCTTTCTTACAAAAAAAAAAAAACACAGACCAAGCTTTTGTCTTTCATCTGTAGTGTACCTTCCTGGTCACCAGCACTTTTATTCCACCACAGTGGGGATTTTAGGTTGTGTCCAACAATAATCCCACCTACATGCTGGCTTCTGTGCATCTTTCATCTTCTCTCTGTCTTTATTCTTCCTTCCTAAGTCAATTTTTGGCAGCTATATTGGCAGCATTGCTCCTTAACATGTCCATAAAAAAATCAAATAAATTGGGGGATCTGTGTCTCCCTCACAGAGGAATGTTAAAAATGGAAGAGGCCGAGATCAAAAGACCTGGGTGCTTAGGAGCCAGTATTTGCAAAACTTGCATGTTCATGGAAGACCAGTCATGAACATTCTACCAAAATATGCATATGCAAATGAAATCTGCATCAAGGGTCATTGCGTATGAATTACTTTTGTTGTTATTGTTTTTTATTTTTCCTTCTGTTTTCCAGAACACTTGGCTAACAGTTATTTCTTTTTGTTTCTAATGTATTTGCTATGTTTTTTTTGCTTGTGGTGCTAGGTAGCTGACTAAGGGTTCACAGATGCTAGCCAAGGGGCGACCCATTGTATCCCCAGCTCTTCCTAATGGTTTGGGTTGCTGATTAGCAGTTCTGAATTATTATTTGTAGTAAACAGACACTTGTTGCATTGTCTCTGGGACAACACACATACATATCTGAGACAAACAGAAGTGCCTTGTCTTTCTGAAAACATCCCACTGGTTGCTGATAGGGAAAGCTTCATTACATACCAGTAAGAATTCAGTTTCATGTTTTTGTTCATTTATTTAAATAAATGTATTTAAAATCTTGCTTGTAAACTAGAATACACTTTAATGGATTTCATGCAAATAGTAGAGGAAAATACAGTTTTGTTTCCAATAGTCCTTATTCTCCCATTAATACAAGCTAAGTTCTTCTTTACCTATTCTTATTTCTTTTATCTCTTTCTCTTGTCTCACGGCTCTAGCTAATGATTCCAGAACTATATTGAATAGGAGGGGTGATAGAGGACATCTTTGTCTTGTACAAAATCTGAGAGTAAAAGATTTCAGTTTTTCCCCATTTAGAATTATGTTAGCCATTTGGGTTGTCATAGGTTTCTATCAGATTGAGGTAAAGGCCAGCTATTCCAATTTTCTGCAGGACTTTGAACTTGACTAAGTGTCGGACTTTGTCAAAAGCCTTTTCTGCATCAATTGAGATGATCATGTGGTTTTTGGATTTGGCTCTAATGATATAGTGTATTACATTTACAGATTTGCATATTGAACCATCCTTGCATCCCTGGGATGAATCCTACCTGGTTATGGTCTATAATCTTCTTGATTATTTGCTGTATTCTATTTGCTAGATTTTTTGATCCTCTGGAAAAAGCACTTGAGCAGCTTTAGCACTTGTCAGATAAGTATTTTCCTTGAAGCAGGTATGATGCTGTCTTTCCTTCTTAGAATTTTTCTGTTAGTTATGGCCAAAATGACATCAGAAGGCCTGTAATGTGGTTGCTTCTGAGATGAGCTCTCCCCGGATACAAAGCTCATGAGATCAACAAAGCTAGTTATGGCGGGGGAAGGTCCTGAGTCATCGAGGTAGTTGATCAACTCACTTCTGAGTGAGTGTGTTGTTGAAAAAGCCAAGAAGAGATCTTGAGAATAGGCTGCAGAGATAGCTCAGCAGTCTGAGCACCTGACTGGACAAGCACAAGGACCTGGGTTCAAACCCCAGTACCTCATGCAGTGTGGGTTCTCGGGTGCTGTGAACCAGCTACCAAGAGTGGATATGGTGGTGCATGCTTGTAATCCCAGCTCTGGGGAGGCTGAAACAGGAGGATCATTATGAGTCCAAGCTGCATAGTGAGACTCTGTGCCAAATACATAAAATAAAAATAAAAGACTTGAGAAAAATTTTCAGAAGTGCTAAGGCAGAACGGTCAAGGCTTAGATTCAAACTCTAGAGAAAACATATTGAAACGGGAAATTCTAAGATAGTTCCAGCTGCAAAAAGGCAGCTAGCACATGCATCTCAGTTAGTGGGGAATTCATGTTACACAGCTGGTTAGGCTTAGAAATATAGGAAACCGCAGGGGGAAAGGTAAAAGTTAAACACAGATATGCACCTCTCTTCCCAGGAAGGTGGCCTGCTAAGTTAGATGACAGCTGCTTTCTGACTTCTGTGCTGCCCTTGGAAAGACCTAAAATGTAGAGTGACCAGTTTTCTGTGAACTCATTTTCTTGTGCACTGCTAAATAAGTTCCAGCCCTTAAGCCAATACTCACAAAGCCACCTGTTTAAAACAAGCCCCTGTGGTCTGCTCATTTATATGAGGAAAGCATGTAGCACTTTACCTCGTTTTGGTGGGGATCCCCTGAGAGCTTTTCCCTTCTTCTAACAAACTCTAATTTCCTCTTTGTGATTTTATTTTACAATTTCATGAGACAATGAAGGTACTGTCAGATGTAAAGAGCTTCAATGTCAGGAGACTCCTCTCACTGAGCCACCCTGGGTGGAGATATTTCTCCTCAGTCCTGGGATGGGGGCTCGGCATTCTGGCAACAGCCTCTTGTATTAAGACTGCAATACCTAGTGCATTGCTTCATTTGTTTGTTTACTTATTTTGAGACAGGTCACATTCTGTTGCCTAGACTGGTTTTGAATCTGTGCTTTCATGTGATCGTGCTTCCATTGGGATTTCAGGCATGTGCCACCATTCCTGGATAAAATTTAGTAGAACTCCTTATGATGGTAGACTTTCACAGTGTTTCTTTTTAGCATTCTTGCTTAAACAGTAGAGCTCTTGTAATTTGGATGGTTCATTTGCTTCCATCATTTGCTTAGATTGATCGTATTTTCTATAGTGGTGGCCAAGAGTATGATGTATACACCCACTCTGTGTGTGTGTGTGTGTGTGTGTGGTATGTCCCTGTGTGTGCCTTTGCTCAAGGAAGAAGGTACTGTCTGATCCCCTAGTAAGTGTTGGGTAGACCACAGGAATCAGACTGTGTCTTCTCAGCTCAGTCCTAGTTTTTTTTATTTTTTTATTTTTTTTCTCTTTCAGCTTCAAGTAAGAGGGAGGCTGTGCCCTTATTTTGTAAACACAGCACCTTCCTTCACCTTTCTTCTGTGTCTGTCACCATTTAATTGGGGGTCAGAATTTCATGTTTAATAAAAAAACAAACTAACCTCCATTATAGTTGTAAAGTTCAGCTCCAGTTTTTGCTGTAAGAGATTTTGTCAAAGGCCATGATAAAATGTGAGGCCCTATTGAGCTGCCTTTGCAGTTCTCAGGGTGTCTACAACATATATACATGAATCGTTTCTATATAATGTGTATGTTACATTAAATATGTATGCATGCATACATTATTCACATATAGTGTACATATATATGCATATGTAATATTTTAATATACATATGTGTAATTAACATCACAGCCTTATGCACTGTTGGAGGGATTGTACAATACAGATGCTACATAAGACTATGGCAGAACTTCCCCATCCAGTTCTTTAAATGAAATTCATGTGTGATCAACAAGTTCATTTCTGAGTAGATATGAAAGTATTGAAAGCATATATTATATATTGTTTATCAATTAGACATGCATTGTTTTATTTTTTATTTTTCTTTTTTTGCTTTTTATTTGTTTTTTTGCTTTTTTTTTCTATTTTTTTGGTGCAGGGTCTCACTATGCATGCAGCCCACATTCATAGTGATCTTCCTGCTTTTTGCCTCCCATGTGCTGGGATTACAGGCGCGTGCCACCAGGCCTGGATTGCATCGCCGGCTCAGTGCACCCGAAGGCGGGGCCGGCGCGGCTTGGGGAACCAAGGATCGAACACTGGTCCCTTCGCTTACCTAAGCAAGTGTTTAGTCTGCTGAGCTATACCGCCGGCCCAGACATGCATTGTTTTACAAAAATAAAAATAACACAAATGTTCATGCATTGAAGAATTAATAATCAAACTGAGGTATAGACACATAATGGGATACTCTGGCCATAAAAGGCTGATACGTGCTGTGGGATATGTGGCAACATAGATATGTGGATACGTGATATATGGATAAATCTTGAAGACAATGTGGGAGGTGGAATAAGCTGGACACGGAATAAGCCATTGTGTGGCTGTGCTTGTTTGAAACACCTAACATAGTCAAACAGAAAGTCAGAGTGTGGTCACTGGAAGTTAAGGGAGAGAAAGTAAAGTATAGTTCAACTTTGTAAACATTTGTTTATTTGATACAGGGCCTTGCTACCCTGGTCAGATTCTTAGTAATATTCTTCTTCCGGCCTCCCCGGCACTGGACAGGCATGCACCACCATGCCTGGTTTGGGGGCTGGCACAGCGTGTGGTACCACGTATCGAGCTCAGGTCCTCGTGCTTGCCAGGCAGGTGCTTAGATTGTCGAGCTGTCTTCTCAGCACATAATTCAGTTTTAATTGGCACAGGTTTCAGCTTGGATGATGCAAAGCTCTGAAAATCAATGACACTGATGTGTACAAAACACCAAAAGTGCACTCAGTGCCACCAAGCTCCACTTCAAGATAATCAGCGTAGCAAATTTTATTTCACATATACTTTACTAAAATGAAAAAAATTCATTTAGTCTATTAAAAATCTTGACATCTCTTCCCTGACTCTCAAACTCTTCTTCCAAGAGGATATTTTATTCCTTTGCTTCTCATGAAACAAGTAAAAGTAGCGGTGACCACCGAAGGCTAAACCCAGCAGTATGATTTGACAGATTGATACAGGGCCATTTGGAAATATTAGATTTAGTGCAAGATCATAAGTGAATTAAGTTTAGCTGTTGTTAAGCACTATAACTTTTATTTCTTCAAAGTCATTTTGAAACGTTTATATCTTAATAAATTTGGAGGCTGTCCTCCCACTCTTGTCGTGTTACCAGTGGCTGTTTACAGGATTTTAATGATGCATTTCAAGAGCTGGTGTTTGTGCTGCTGCAAACAAAGGTGCTCCTGAAGTGTATCCCCGTTTACCTTCCTCAGCGGCAGAAGATATTAATTCTACTTTTGAACAAATCAGTTTATGGGTTAACAGTGAAAAAATTGATTTAAAAGCCTTTTGTCTTTTCAAAACACATGAGAAATGGAATGGTGTACATTTCCATGGGACCACATATGTTTACCCCATAAAATCAAGTTTTAGAAAGATTCAGTGAAAGCTCTGTAAAGAAACATTCAAGATTTAATGAAGGATGGACTAAGGTATTCCAAAGTACACCTTCAGCCTTAAAGCTGGTATTTAGGGAAAGATCATGCTTGGGTATATATATTATGCTTTAGTATTACAGTGAGAAAAAATGCACAAGGTTGAAGGAGTTCTGCTTGGTGAAACATGTATGTGTCTTAGGTACTTTTTTTTTTCCTGAGGTGTAATACCCAACAACCCCCAATTCAAAGGGGAAAGATTTATTTAGCTCACAGTTTGTGGTTTCAGGCCATAATCAGCTGGCTCTGAGGTAGGTGGAGTGGCACACGGGGGACATTTGAAAGGGACAGAGGGCACCAAAGGCAGCAAGCAAAGGGGGAGGACAAATCCCTATTTTTCCTTATATTTTAAGCTAGCTGCCTCCTACTGTAAGTATCACTGCCCACCACCTCATGCCCTCCTCTTGCACAGGCAGAGGATGTTTTCTCTCAAGCTCTGACGGAGAGCAAACTGGTCAAGCATTGGCCGTGACTCATCCACATGGATGACACAGACAAAGGATCTACAGATTAATGTACAGGACTACAAGGTAAACCCTGAGAGGACTTCACTGACCACATAGGAAATATAAAGTTCATGTGTTGGTATATAAGTCTTGATCTATCTAGGTCTTAACCATCCAGCAGAAAAATATAAAAATGAAGTATACATTGTGGGGCCATAATATTAAGCTGAGCTGCAAATGGCTATGGTCGACGACTTCTTTGAATAACTCACTATTGTTGTGGAATGCTGGACTGTGTTGGACTGTGGTGTCGAGTTCAAGCACATAAGTTAGTTGAATGATAATGGAGTGCCCACCTTTGACAGGTGTAGACAGAGGAAGGGGTATAGAAAGAAAAAATCATGGTGTGTACACAGTACAGTTGGGATAGATAATGCTGTGCTTCTACATAATCCTATGAGAGGCAAGATCTGCACTAATGGTGGTTGGACAGGATATTATGTCGGCTTCTAGTACTACCGTCATCAACTAGGAAAATAGTTATTGAATTTTTGATATAATTCATGTAAAAATATAAGATTAGTAAGCAGCTACACTCTTAATTTACTGATAAGAGACATCTGCTAAAATATCTGTAAATATAATATCATGTATGCACCTTGTACAATACCAAAACATTATGAAAACAGTTTGTAATGTATTAATTTATCGAATCTGTTTTGTTAAGGTGTCTTGAAACTGTCTGATTGATATTTGTACTTCAATAAAATAAAATAAAATAAATACATAAATAAATAAAATAAAGTGAAGATCCTGTCACTGAGTTAAACTCCTAAACTTCTTAAGTGGACACAATGAGCAACTCCCTAGAGTCCTAGGTAAGGTGGTATCCTTTACATGGTAGGCTACAGAACTGCTGAGTTACTTAGTTAAGCTTCTAGAATCCACAAGTTAACACAATGTATTGGCCATTATACCATGTCTGACACCTTCTAAAACAGATTTTTAAGAGGTCAATCTCAAAATTTTACAAAGCTTTAATGAAAAGTGTGAGGATAAATCTCTGGCTTAAAAGCCTAAGTTCAATCAGCAATAAGAAAAGCTGCAAGCAAACAAAAAAGAGAACAAAGCCAGGCATGGTGGACGGCACATGCCTGTAATTCCAGAACTTGGAGGCGGAGGCAGGAGAATCTTTTCGAGTTGGAGACCGGACTGGGGCTACAAAGTGAGCTCAACACCAGCATGAACTTCATAGCAAAACCCTGTCTCAAAAACCAAAGGAAAAGTTTAAACTACACATAAACACTGTTGTCTTCTTGAATGAAATAATATGAACATTTCAAATAGAATAGTTGAGATATGGTACTTATCTGGTATTCTTATTAATTCATTTAGAGATTGCTCCAGGAGCACTTTGCATGCCTTGGACTCTATGGCAGATGTTGGTAATCTGAGATAAATGAAGACAGTTCCTGCTTTCCTGAACATTTTGACCCCTTTGCTCATCTGATATAAATTATTTTTTTAAAATCATAGGTATCATCCCAAGGGCAAAACTACCTTTCCTGATTGCTTCTTAACTGGCTGTTTCCCAGGGTAAGAGGTCAGAATCTTTTTTTAACTCCATAAAAAGGAAAATATTTAGGCCCTCATTTACTATCTTAAATTAAAAATACTTAGATAACAACCAACATAAAATTGAAGAGATCCTAGTGTTTTGGGAAATGTTCTAATAATTTTTCTCTCTTAAATGGAAATTATTGAATTAGGCTTTAGAGGGGGAGAATATCATATACTTGGGAATGACTGAGAGATATAAATGCATGATTAGATAATATTCCACCACTTTAAAAATATTTAACTATACTACCTAAATTATTTTTTATAAAAAGCTTTAGTCTAAGTCGTGGATAATTGAGAATTTCCAAAAAATAAACCCACACAAATGAATCTCCCAAACTCAATAATCTTAGGTTTAACAGTCATATACAAATTTTCAAAAATTGTCCCAGGAGCCAATAAATATTGAATATCACTTTATGAAGTGAAATTGAACGCACAGAATATAATCAAACTCAGAGTTAATATTAATCTTTAATATTCAATATAGAAGTTGTTACGAATCACTAATTACCCAATATTTATTTGTCTCTTGCATGCATAGATGTAGACATTTCCCTGGGGTTTTTGATTACTGGACCTCACCTACTAACTTCTGGCCAATGAAACATTTCCACCTATATGTTGCACAGGAATTCTGGGAAGTGGACTTAAAGGGCCATGTGCAGACCCTCCTTATTGCTTCTTTATTTTTCTGTTTGGAACTGTGATATGGTGGTGTAAAATGACTAGTGAATGTTAAGAATGGAAAGATTGAAGAAGTGTAGTTTTCTGACTCTGTAGAGCACTAGAACAGCCTGTGTTTTTTGTGTACAAAGAAAAGCTCTAACTTGATCATTTCTTTCACTTATAGCTGAACCTATTCTAAACTAATAGCCATATTGGTATTAGACTTCAAAATAAGGTTCTGTGTATGTGTGACAAACTTACAGCATTTTTTAGAATTGACTCTGCAGACAGGAAGACATGGATACTATTTTGCAGGTTTGGAAAGGCACAGTATTTGTTACATCATAACAAAATATTTGGTCAACTTGGCAGCTGTTGTTTCTTGGAAAATAAACTCAGTGCCAAATGAAACTGTTAATTTTAGGAAACTCTCAAACTGCGACATGTTTTCAGCTTCTTCTCCCTATGTGAGCAACATTTCCAAGACAAAGATGAACTCAGGGTAGAATTAGGTAGCTTGGAGGCTGAGATAAAGGTAAAACTGATTTAAAGACAGTGTGATGTCTGCTCATCTTTTTATTTTTTATTATTATTATTATTATTATTATTATTATTATTATTATTATTATTATTATTTTGCAATACCAGGGATTGAACTCAGGCAAGTGCTTATTCTACTGAGCTATCTCCCTGGTCCCAATTTTGTCTGTCTCACTATACAGTTCAGGCTGACCCTGAATTCACTTTGTAGCCCAGGCTGGCCTTGAACTCTTAGTGATCCTCCTGCCACCACGTCCAGCCTAACAATAACATTTCGCTTTGTTTTTGCAGTATTGGGGATTGAACTTCGGACCTTGTCCTTGCCAGGCAGGCACTTATGCCTCTAAGCTATATTCCTGTCATCTTGACAAACTAAAATGTTGGGGAAATCTTCCACTTAGGAACCTATGTAGGTTAAGAAAAACAGCTGTTCAGTTATTATAATACCTGATGTACTCATTGATACATTGTGTCAACTTTAGAAGTTTGGAAGTTTAAAGTGACTCAGCAGGGAGCCAGGATGCTTAACATCCTCACCTTATCCTAGCAGAGGACATGGGCATTGTGTGAGTCCTACACCCCCAGGTCCAGGGTAGTTTGTTTACAATATAAGGATGGGGAGAGGGGCTGGCTAGAAGCCACAGCTGCTGCCCTTCCCTTTGCTCTTCATTCTTTTCTGCTGCTATGAACTGCTGCCCTTTGCCATGTGCTTGCCTCGGAGCGAGCTGAGCATGGACCAAAGCCTCCACAAACTGTGAGCTCAATAAACCAGGCATGCAGATAACAAGAAGTGGTCTTAGAAGGAAGGAAGTTTATATCCCTGAGATATGTGTGTGTGTGTGTGTGTGTGTGTGTGTGTGTGTGTGTGTGTGTGTGTTTACACCTTCAGGTAGCTTAGCAATTGGACACTAAAAAATTCTTGTGGCAATGACCTAATTAAGGACATCCTCTCACAGAGTGAGACTTCAGAACCAATTAGCTACACATACTTACCAAGGCTTTTAATTGATTTACAAGGGAATATAGCTGAATACCTATCCTAGTTTAAAAACCTTGTGAGGAAAAACCACACTGTATACCCCCACCTGCCAAATATGCTAGCAGAGCAACATAGAACACCTAGAGTATGGGCTGTTCACCCTCCTTGGTCCTGTGGCCAGATGAGAACTGTGGTTTGCTGCCTCTGACCACATTTTCAGAGCATCAAACCACATAACACCAGCCAAAAAAAAAAAAAAATGAAAAAGAAAAATTGGAAATGTGTCTTTAATTATTTGCATTGCTTTTGTATGATTATAAGGTCAACACATTCCGCTTATAAGGAAACACTGTAATCTTACATAAAAAAAAAAAAATCAGAAGTCAACTTCATCAAGTACCAACCATCAGCCTGGGTTCAGGAACACTGCAGAAGCAGAACAGTAGGGGCTCAGCATTCCAGCAACTCAGGAGTTTAAGGTTAGGCAGGGGGTAGAAGGAAAGGCTTTGGGGCTGACGTGAGGAATGCAGAGCGAGGTTGGACTCTTGGACCACTGCACTCTAGGTCATTCAAGTTCACTGTTGTCATGAGACCAAGAGGGTGGTGGGGTGTTCTGGTGGTGCTGAAAAGAGTGAGCCAACTGACAAAGTCAGTGTGAAAGACTGGTAGAAAGGGACTCGGATGGACCGTTATCCTCAGAGGACAATCAGGAAAGTGTCATGGACTCCTACAGGGAGGAAACCAGAGCCTGGGCTTCATTGAAAATAGCAAAACGGAAGAAAGGCAGGCAGCTTACAAAATTACTTATGGATAGAATAGGCAATGATTGTTAAGAGTTCAACCCTGAGATGGATAAGATTGGGGAAGGAGTGGTTAGGAACACATGGTAGCAGCACATTTCCAGAGATGGGAAACATTAGAGTGGGATTCAGAAGACAGAGACAGAGACAGAGAGCGAAACAGAGACAGAGATTGAGACAGAGAGACAGACAGAGACAGAGACAGAGAAAGCAAGCATACTGTACAGAAATATTTTCCTTCCATTTTCTTTACCATGCAGTTAACATTTTGCCACACAACTTACTCTTCTGAGTCGTGACTTTTGGTAACTGCCCCCTGTTCCAGCCTGTATATCTACTGCAACACCTTTTAGATTTTTTTCTATTGTTGCCTGCTGAAGGTGTTTCTCACTGCAGAGGACAGAGATTGCAACAGACTGCCTTGTATTTTACCTTATCATACAATCCTAACCACTATTGTCACTCCTAAAGAACAGGAATCAAAATCTATAGAAACATGAATTTTACTGTTTGTCCTTAAATCTCAATAAATTTGACTTAAAAAGTGATCAAGTGCTAACCTTGTTCTGTCCTCCTTGACAAATGAGGTAACTAACCATGGTGGTTCAGCTTAATTGGGTCAGTCTGAATGCTTTGGGAATCACCAAGGAATAAGGTCAAATTCTTCTTGCAGCATCTAGGGCTTCTCAGCCTTGTCGGAGGGTCAGGAGACAGGACTTGGGGTACGACATGTGGCCATTGGACGCTTCCTCTCTGGTACTGCTTCCTGCTCTGCTTCCAAGCCCCATGTTCTAAGCATCTGTTATGTTCTTACACCAAAAACCTTTTGCATGAGAACCAACTAGTCATTGACTTAGTCTCCTGAAACTGTGAGATGAATTAAGTCTCTTCTTTAAATTATGAAGATCAGGCATTGTATCTCAGTGATATGAAAGCTAACAGCATAGAAAAGCACTCCCAGAGAAGTGGGATCCTTGCTGTGACTGTACCAGACCATGCTGTTCAGAAACCTTTGGGATAAGATTGTGGGAGGAGTTTGAAGAGGTCCGAAGATGTGGACTAGAGAAGCCCTTGATGCTTTAAGAAGAATCTGATGGCTGGTTTTGGTCAGAATTCCAAAGAACCAGACGGCTGATAGAAATGTGAACAGTAGAAGTCATGCTCAGAAGAGTTCATGAGCAATTGGATGAGGCTCTGTGGATGCTACATTCTGCTAAAATAATTAACTGTACTTTGCTCATGTCCTGAGACTTTTCAGGACAGTAAGATTAAGAATTGCAGGCTACCTGACTGTCATAGGAAATTTCAAGGCAGGCAATGTTTAGGCGATGGCATGGGCTGCGTTAGCTGTGTTCAATCAAGTTTGTCATGAGAATTGGGGCTAAAAAGCAGGAAAAAAAATCTCAAAAATTTAAATTTTGTCCCAGAAGAAAACATATGTGAGGTTGGAGCCCAAAGTGTTGTGTACTTTGTACAGGACAAGGTGGTGTCTCGAGGGCATCTCAGTGCCCCACCACTGCTGGGTACAAGACAGGAAAGTGTAAATTTTTCCTCTGAGAAGAGAGCTGCTGAGCCTGCTGCTCAGGGAGTACCTCAAGATCGTTGGTTTCCATGACTTTATTTACCATACTCAGCCATGGATGTACCCCATGCTGCTGCAGGGGTGCGGGAGACTGGCTACTGCTGCCACATACAGCAGACATTGGTTCTGTCCCTAGGATGTCAATTTTCACAGCGTGCAGAACACAAGAGAAGGCTTTCACCTAGATTTCAAAGGAAAGCTTGGTAGCTGGACAAGGAGTCCTGAAAGGACATTTCATGAAGATAAGGGAATAATGTAGAAGGTCCGAGAGGGACCCCAGATGGTCAGACACATCAGAAATGTGGATCATCTCCTGAGGAAATCTGCAGACAGTGGTCTGAGCAAGCCCAAGAAAGAAGCCACATGGAATGCAGTCTCCAAGACCACAGTGGTGCGGTCTCCAAGCACAGTACAACCCACGTGTCATTACTATGTGCCCCAGATGCAGGCACAGACTGGCAGCTACAGGATGTAATGTTTTCCCTGCCAGCTTCATGTGGTCCCTATTCTGCTTTCATTTTTATTCTCAGAGTGAATGGGAATGTTCATTGTATCCCGCTGTGCCTGGGGATCACACAATTCATTTTCTATTTTTGTAGAGCTTGACAGCTGAAAGTTGGCCTGAAGTCTTAACAGTGATTTGACTTGAACTTTTAGAAAATGCGAGACTTGTTGAGCCTTTGCGGGAAAGTATTAATCCAGTCTTGGTTTTGCTCAGGATTGTGGTAATGGGGTAGGCAGTATTATTCATTCACGTGCTAATGAGTCTACTTGGAGAGTAAATGTTGTTTAAGGAGATGTTTTAGTGTTGACTTGACAGGATGCAGAATGTGACCACCAAGCTTCTTTGTTCTATCCTGGTGGCACACGGGCCACCAAAGGGATCAGCGAAGTGTATTTCTGGGTGTGTATATCTGGAAGGGCCATGGAAGAGCACATTTGCGATCCCCATTTGGTCTCCTGCTTCCTCGTTTATGGCATTCTTTCCTGACTGTTTCCTCATCTCCATGAGCTAAGCGTCTTGGCCCTGCAAGGCTGTTGCTGTGAGGATTTTGCCCTGAATGCCACTGACCAAGGAGTGATTTCCCTGAAGACATCAGTTAAATTTAACACCTGCTTTTTAAAATGGCAGATGTCAATTGTATGCTTCAGCAGTGGAAAAACTGTCTGATGGGCTGAGAAAAACTTTCTCAATATTTCTTTTATTAGACATTAATTCCAACTGACTTTCTGCTATTGTTTAATCATAAGAAAATACATTTGTTTTTGTTAATTTTCTAGTACGTGTCCCTAATTCAGTGCTGGATGCTTTTAACCTTACACCATTCTCTTGTATTTATTTTCTAAAGAATTTGCACTCTTGTCATTCTTACTTTCATTTTTAAAAATGTAAAAGAAATATCAGTATCAAAACCTTATTAAAGGGGCTGGGAAGATAGCTTAGTAAAATAAGCACTTCCCTGGTAAGCACAAGGGCCTGAGTTCAATCCCTGGTTCCACAAAAAAACAAAAGCAAAACCAAAAAACCACCTCATGAACATCTCTTTTCTCCTTGTCTTACAATCCCCAAAACTATTAACTAAATCAACACTTTGCAAAGTGCAATAATGACAATTGCTGTAATCACTGAGGGATCAGCTCAGTAGTTTCTCAAAATAATGAGTTAACGTATGACACAAAAATGCTATTCCCAGGAATACCACTAAGAGAAAAAAATGCTGCTGCAAAAGTTCATATCGACATTGTTCATAACTGTCAAAATAGCCAAATAGGGGGCTGAGGAGATGGCTCAGTAGACTAAGCACTTCCCTGGCAAGCACAAGGGCCTGAGTTCAATTGCTGGTTCAGCGAAAAAAAAAAAAAAATAGCCAAAGGCCCACTGCCTGGTGATTGGATAAATAAAATGAATGACATATCAGTAAACAACAGAATGTTATTTGGCCATAAATAGAAGTATTGGTACATGAATTGAATAAACTACATACCAGGAAACTTTGAAAACATTGTGCTAAATGTAAGCAGCCAATTATAAAATATAACTTGTTACATGTTTCACTTTATGTAAGATGTCCAGAATAGAGAAATCTATAAGGTCTGAAGGTGGATTAGTAGATGTCTCAGAATAGGAAAGTTCAAGTGACTTTTTTTTTTTTTTTTTTTTTTTTTTTAAAGGAAGGAAAGGTTTAGCTCACAGTTATTGGAGGTTTCATAGTTTAAAGCAGCTTGAATTACATAACAAGACCTCAAGATACTGCCATTCTGTGCTCTACTGTGTCCAGGGTGATCCACTCCACACCTCCAGGAGAGGCCACCAGGCCTGGGAGGGGGAGGCAGGTGCATGCTGTAAGTTTTTTAATGAGATAGATATATCCATTTTATGGGATGAAAATGACCTAAAATTAAACTGTGTGGGTTGCTATGAAATTTTTGCCCATACTAAGAGCCATTACATTGTACACCTTAAATAATAAATTTTGTGGCAGGAGAAGGATCAATGTACAGAATGGTTTCAAAAGAAAATGGAAATTGTCACCATGATGGCTTAAAATGTAGGTTTCAGGACTATACTCAGACCACCTTAATCTTTTTCTTTTTTTTTTTTTTTTTTTTTTTTTTAAAAAACAAGGCCAGGTTTTTTTTTTTTTTTTTTTTTGAACATTGTGGAAGATTCTTACGCAAATCAAAATATGAGAGCTTGTTCTAGACATGAGTCATCTTAGCAAACATCCCAAATCTCTACTTGTTGGTCTCTGAATATCCCTTTCCACTAGCCTAGCAAACAGCAGAAATACTTCTCTTTTTTCTAAGCTTCTGTGTAGCATTCCAAACACCTGCTTCTCCCAGCCTGAGAGCTCACATTCCCACCCTGGGGCTTGACTGAAATTTTTCCTCCTTTTCATTTATCAACAAATATTTTCACACTCTGCCATTCCCACCTTAACGTGTAGTTTCTGCCCCTCCGATATTTCTATCAAAGATTAAACCCAAACCATATATATTGAAGTCTAGAGTCACATTAGTTTGTCCAATAGCCTAAAGATAATAGGAAAAATTCTGAAGGCCTGAAGGGATTTTGTTTGATCACCGACTACTGAGCTGAATTCTACTATTGAGAGAAAACTTGCAGGCCTTATTTTCTATTTGCGCACTGTTTTATCCAATAAAAGTCTGTGCAAAGAGAAGTGTTGTCTCTTCAGAACCCCAAGCTTTCCTATTACAAGAGAAGCGACCAGCCCCACATGCTGTGCTGGCCCCAACCCCGGGGCACACTGAGCTGGCCAGCAAGACCTGGGCGTGCTGGTACATACCTGTCATTCCAGCACGAGGGAGGCTGAAAGCAGGAGAATCACTATGAATCTGAGCTGCATCGTGAGCCCATGTAACAACCAAATATATCTTGAGAGACAGAGACAGAGAGACAGAGACAGAGAGACAGAGAGAGGGGGGGAGGGAGAGAGAGAAGTAATGGCAGGGTTGCTATGTAGGTGATGGTGTTGTATTTTTGGCACCAAGTGTAACCACAAACAACTGAAGATCAGAAGATCCAGACAGTGGAAGGTTAAAAATTTTGGTGCAAGGCATACTATTTACAAACACTATTAGAGTAGATGCCTCTATAAAATGAATTAAGAGAATGTAGGGGCATACCTATCTGTTTTTTAAAACTGAAATATAGTACAGTTTCAATAACTAATACTTTTGACATTGTTATCTTCCTAGTAAGTTATCCACAGTATAAGAAGCAGACAGGCTATCCTGTCCAAACACTATTAGTGCAAATCTTTCTTCTCATAGAATTATGAGAAAGTAGTGCGCTTTGTACAACAAAAAAACACTAAGAAAACAATATGCGATGTATTAATTATTGATTCTGTTCTATTAATTTGATTTGAAACTGTCTCATTGCTATTTGTTCTTCAATAAAATTATAGAAAATAAAAAAATAAAAATGGTGGTGCAAATGGTCTTTAAAGCAATGTCATTTTAGGAACAACCTTTTGGCAGCCTTGAATGTTAATACAAAGGTGTTTTGCCTTACTTCTCAAACCCTCTTCTCACCTTGTGTGTCTAAATGGACTTGCTTTCTCACCATTAGAGACTCAGCCATTTTAGGATCGTCAAGGTTGAAAAGCTTCACAGTTCTCTAACCCTGTAAAATCCTTTGGAGAGTAGAGACACCTATTCTTAGCTACTTGAGCAGCAGCTAGATGCCGAGCTAAGTGGGAACTCAAAGTAGAAAGAGAAATTTGGGGGAAAAAAGTAGGAAATTAGCAAAGGCTCTGCCATTTGATTACTCCACAAGTAACCAAGCTAGAAAAACTAGCTTCCTTTCCATAAGTTGGGCCTTCTCTAAAAATTCAACAACCGTAACAAGGTTGCACAACCAGGAAGAATTTATGTTCTAGCTCAGAGATAGTTTTCATAAAAACTGCTGACTACCCGAAAAAATATACATGCAAGGAAACCAAATATACAATGGCATATATTGTGGTCACAAGCACTAATTTCCATTTGCGCTTTGTTTCTGAGAATATAGAAATGTTATTTCAAGTTTTAGGAATTTTTAAAAAATAGTAGCAGTAATGTTATAAAACAAAGTTAAAAATAAGCACTTACAACACTTGAAACCCTTGATTAGAAAACTGTTAAAGCAATTCCTGGCATCTGTAGATTAAATTAGACAACTGATTTTCCTGTCATTTGAGTGTCGAATAAAGGGCATACTGAAGTACTCTGTGATGGCTCACTTCTTTTTTGGTGGTATCAGGGATTGAACTTAGGACCTTACACTTGCCAGGGAAGCACTTCTTCCATTGAACTATCTCCCCAGCCCCCCATGATGGTTAACTTTGTGAGCCAACTTGAAAAGCTTTTAGTGGACAACCTGTTCAATGAGACATTCATCTAAATGTGGACTAGAAGATATTTTGCAGATGAGGTGAGCTTAACTCAGTTTCTTTTAAGAAAAGGAGATTACCATTGATAATGTATATTGGCTTCATCCAACCATGGAAATGCCACAAGAGCAAAGGAAACATTTTCACATGCATGAGTTTCAAATAACATGTGTTATAGGACACTGCTTAGGACACTGAGGAGAGAGGATTGCACTTTTGAGCCCAGCTCAGACAATTTAGCAAGATCCTGCCAATTTTTAAAAAAAGGCTAAGAGTACAGCTGATTACAGAGACCATAGAATCAATCACCACATCCACAAAAATGTATATTTATGTAAATAAATAAAAATTGTAACTTTACAAAGTTTAAACACATGGAAGCAAAAGTTGTAAATTCAGCCAGGTGTGGTGGCGCATGCCTGTAATCCTAGCACTTGGGAGGCTAAGGCAGGAGGATTGTTGTGAGTTCAAGACCAGCCTGAACTACAAAGTGAGCTTAAGGCCAGCCTGAACTACATAGTGAGACCCTGTCTCAAAAAGACACACACACAAAAAACGTAAATTCTATGAAGCTCAAGATTACATCTTTTCTGGTCGTGCTATATTGCTAGCCTCTGGTATAAGCTATACTGGGGCTCCATAATCCCTTTAGATATAAATAAATGATAGCAGATTTCAGTTCTCTAACCAAAAAGATAAGTGGAAAATAGAAACATCAAAGAATATTTAGAAGCAAAGTCTAAGGATTTGAAAAAAACAGGTTCAGAAAAGGATAAAAAAAAAGGATTGAGTATTGTTTCAGGTAGCAAAGAGAAAATTGAACATTGGTCTAATTATACTTCAAGCTTGAGGACTTTAATTCTCAAGACAGAAACCATATTTGCTTTCTTTTGAAGCTGTTTCCTGTGCATACTTTTCATATGGCGGGCAGCAAACTTGCTCAACATTTGTGTGATAAATGTTTACCACCAAGAAGGGATATGTACACACAGCCAGGCTGTTCCGCTGAACTCTCCTGAACTCTTCTTGTTGTTGTCTCACATGAACAACTCTCTGGAAGCTCTCATCTGTGACTTGCAACCTGTGTCCTCAATTCAAGGGACAAGGGGCGCACATCCTATGGAATTCCAGGATGGGTACAGGAGGGCATCAGGATGACATAATTTATTACTAATCCTAGGTTACTTTGGAAGGTCACTAAGTTCTAGAGAGACTTTCAGAGCATTCTATTGTGTATGGATTGTTTTATCTCCAGTATTACTATTATGATAAGGTTTCTCACTGAAATGCAAGGTCAAATTAAAAAAAAAGGTCCCCTGTAAGTTCGAGGCTACCTGGCAAGAAAGGGAGATTCTCACCCCTTGTTCCATGCCCTGCTGGGCTGCCTAACTCTGCCCTGCTTTTGTCTTGAGTTTGTGCTCCTCTCCCACCACTCCACATGCAGGTTGCCTATGCCTGGCTGTGCTTCCTTAGGTGTAAACCCAGGTGATGTCTCTTCCTGTTTACATTTCGTTTTGTTTCACACAAAGGCTTTCCACCTTCATCACTGCTGAGTTCTCACTTTTTCTTCTGTCCAGCTCTTCTCAAGTTTAGTTAGATTTTGAACTTACATATGATCCATTTTGGGAGATAGATAATATAAAATCAGAAGCATGAATCTCCTTTAAGATATCTGGTAGGAGGTAGCTCTTTCTTAAACAGGAAGGGAAACAAGAGACAAGGAGGGGCTTGCTAGATAGTGCAGTGGATTAAAGTGCCTGCTTAGGCAGATGCTGGGATCTGATTCGATCCCGGTGAGCCCTGCTTGCCATACTTCTGGGGTACACTGAGAAGGACACTGAGGCTGGGTGTGTTGGCACGTGTCTGTAATCTCAGTGCGTGGGAGGTTGAAAACAGGAGGATCACTATGAGTCCAATCTGTGTAGCGAGACCCTGTAGACCCTTTACTAAATACATTGAAAGAAAAAAAAGAGAGATGGAAGGGATGAAAGGGAAGCTAGGGAGGCAAGAGGATGAAAATAAATTAAAAAGGTTCATATTCCTATACCAGCTCCTCACAAGGAAGGTAATCATGTTGGCAAACATGTACAAATAAAAAAATAAAACCTTAACAATGAAAAAGTACATCCAATTAGCAGGAGTTACTGAAAAGTTCACTAAAAACTTACAATATGCCAAGCTATGTCTTCCAACATAGTGTGTTGGAGTTGCAACTTCAGGGCCTGTGCATGTGGCCTGATTTGGGATGAGGATTCTTCCAAGATGGCCAAGTTATGAAGAGGGGATGATGACAAGGTGGTCCTAATCTCTTGTGTGTTGTCCTACCCAGAAGAAGGAAATCTAGAGACAGAGAGAGGAGACGAAGATGGAAAGAGGAAAGCAGAGCCAGAGGAACATTTCCATAAACCCGGCAACCCCCAAGGTGGCCGTCAACCAGCAATGGCGATCCAGTGGATGTGCAAGTCGAGCCATCTACTTCCAGAAGCTTCTGAGAGCCTGGCTCGGTGGTCAGCTGGGATTCAGAGCCTCAGTATCCAGAACTGCTGGAGAGAAGGCCTTGCAAAAGTTAAATTGCTAACCAGGAAAGAACCTCTGCCTGAGCTCGAAAAGCTATATGCCTAGGGCTCTGAAGTCTCACAGCTGAGGCAACCCACAGGCTGCTGAGGTTCGCATTCCAGAGCAATAAAGCTGTCAATCTGAGGGATCAAACGGTTCATTTTATTAGCAAGATTTACTGCCTGTCTCCTTGCTTCCAGAGTCTTTGCTCTAGGGTGCCCTCCTCTTTCTGCACCTCTTCTTTCTGTATCTTGTCTTCATTTCTAGAACAAGTGCTCCTGTTCACTTTCCAACCTTCCTGGATTCCCCACAAACTATATTCAACTCTCCCTCTTTTTATTTAAGCCATTCACATGCACCTGTTTTGGGAGACCGGACCTAGGTCAACTTGCAGAAATAGACCATGATAGAATTCACTCTACGGTTTTAAGCCTCTCTTTTGGAGAGCAGAAAAATGAAGCTAGGAAACAAACTTCTAAATGCTAGATTTTTTAGGTATAATCTCAGGCCTGAGGAGTGAGCCCTAAATGGGGTGATACAAAACCCTCTCCCTACCCGGATGATGGGATTCTTTAGGAGTCTCTCTAGAAGGCTTGTCCATAACTAATTTATGGAGTACATTAGAATCTTAAGGAAACATTTGCACATTTTGGTATGTACAAGAGTCTGACACTGTTCTATATAGGAAATAGGAAGGCTAGAAATCAACTGCCAATGGAATGGCAGGAAGTTTCAAGAGGGAAAAGCCCTCCCAGGGACATTAGTGCCCTCATAGGAATAGATATTGAGAGTGTTCATGTTCTCTATCATGGTTTGGGGTTTTTTCAAGGGAAATATATAATACAGGATACATTTCATAAGAAATCATCCAAGAATCATACACAAGAGGTGCAGGAAATCTGTCCACAGACTAAACACTAAAGAATACAGCTGAGGACCTGGATCCTAATATCCTGCATGAGTCCATCTGAAACCCTAGGGCTCATAACAGTGCCTTCCACAAGTTCAGCTGAGACCTAAAGCCCATGACAGTCTCTTGTAGGCCTGCTTAGCAGGTCTGTGCTGGAAAGGCCCAAAGGTCAGTGGTGGCAGCTAGAAAGTTTATGCCAGCAGGATGAAGGGTCTGTGCTACCGGGCTGAGGGATCTGCACTGGAGCCAGGAAGTGAAGCTTAAGGTAAGCATCAGAGCTCTCCCAAAGATACCACAGCCATCCTCAGTGACAGTGAAGTCCCAAACTCCTCCAGTGATATGGAAATCCAAGTTCCAGTCAGGAAAGCCAGTGTGACAAGCTTCTGCACAAAGCTGAGCAGTGCACCATTTTTACCTGTGGAGCGAGGAAGTGATGCTCAAGATGACGACCAGAACTCCTTCACAGTTCATCGGGAAAGCCAGCATGACGAGGCCCTCCAGCAGAAGAGCCCAAGAGAACTAGCAGCTTCCAGCAGCTCCAACAGCTTCTCCAAACAGCATCCCTAACAGCATTTTGGCAGCTTCTCCTATTTTCCCTTTTATGCTGCTGGCAACAATCCTCAGCTGGGCTTCCCATACCCAGCACTGCATTAGTTCAGTTCATCTGGGTGTAACAAGCTAACTGCTGGTTAGAAATCCACTACATTCTCTCTCCCTTTTTCTCTCTCCCCAAACACACTGTGAAGATACCATGAGAAAATAGCTATGTAAAAACCAAGAGCAAGCCTTTGAGAGACAAGGTATTTGATCTTGGACTTCCAGTCGGCAGAACTGAGGGAGCCTTCGGTGCTCTAAGGAGCTTCTTGTGTGGGGCTGTAGCAGCTGGAACCACTCTCTCCTGGGCTTCTGGATTAGTAACTAGGGAGGGCTATGCCCTCTGCTAACCTTACAGGTTCCCTACTGCCACTCCAGGCAGCTCTCTACCCCTTGTCTCTGGCCACTCCAACTTGATCCATCCCCTCTCCCTCCCATGCTCCTCAAAACTCCTCTTGCACTAAAAGCAACTCTAGAACTTCTGCACCACCATTCCATTTCCTTTTATGGGATAAGGATGGGGAAAAATAAAACAGAAAGGCTTAAAAAAGGTAGAAACTTTAAAAATCTTTCTATTCTCTTAACCATGGTCCCTAGGCTGTGTCTCAGAGCCTTTTACTAATTAATGGGTCAATAAGTAAATGCAATTGTCATGTTGGTTATTCTCTTGATTATCAAAATTAATGGAGTATGGCCTAAATGAATTCTCCTTGAGAGGAAGAGAAGCTAATCCCTTTTGTAGGAAAGGCATTGTAAATGACTCATCTTTTTCTTTTTCTTTTCTTTTTTTATTTCATTGAGAGACAAATATCAATAAGACAGTTTCAAAGCTGATTAATAGGACAGTTTTAATAATTAATACATTTTACATTGTTGTCTTCCTAGTGGTCATCCACAGTACAAGAAGCAGACAGGATATCCCGTCGAAACACTATTAGTGTAAATATTTCTTCTCATAGAATTGAGCAAAAGTAGCTGCATATCTATTCTAACTATTCTGTATATACAGATACAAAGTGGTCTTTCCTTCATACCCCCTTTTTTGTTTAGTCCTGTCTGAGATGGGTATTCTATTGGCATTTAAATATTATAGATGCTTCACTCATCATTTTCTTATTCTGAGTATTCGCAAGCAAGAAGAGAGCAGGGGTGGGGGGAAAAGGGAGATAGCTCAGTAGAATAAGTGTTTCCCTGGCAAATGTAAGGGTCTGAGTTCAATCCCTGGTTCCACAAAAAAAAGGAGGTGGAGGAAGAGGAGGAGGAAGAGGAGGAGGAGGAGGAGGAGGAGGAGAGCAATTGTGTCCTTATTACTTACATCTCTGAGCATCAGTACTATTAAAGATGACTGATATTTTTCCTGGGATTCACAGGGGGTGATCACAAAGAAGAAAATGTACACCCCAGTATGCAACAAGTAAGTTTGTGGATGAGAAGAAACTCAGAGTCCAACAGAGATGAAATACAGATGTAGCTAGGGAATGGATAAAAAGTTGAATGCTGGAGACCTTCACATAAGGCTTTCAGAGAATGGAAAAATCAGGCAATGATTATTTTCTTTGTTTTCATATTTTCAGACAATAAGGAGGTATAAATTCTTTGAGTAGCACAGATGTTGACAGGAGGCTTTTAGTTGAACACTACTCTGAAGATACAAATCTTTCTTGGAAGACATCATCTTTGGAATTCTTTTTTCCAGATTCAAGATAAGTTGGAAAGATAATTGGCAATTTGGGTCAAGCCCTGGGCTTCGTGAATTATTCCATGCATTGTTCACAAGAGAGGAGGTATGGCCATGTAATAGATAAAGAAGGGAAGACAAAGTATTAAAAGATTCATCCATGGAGTAGCAAACCTATGATCCAAAATCAGGTAGGTATGATTCCTAGGCTTATGTTTTACATCCATGTCAATTCTTTCCACTCTGGTATTCAAGATGTGTCTGTGATAGCATCTGCAGCTGACTGAATATTTCACAACACAGTGTGAAGTTGTGTAGTGTACCTGTGTGCTTCACCTGAAGGTACAACTTAAAGGCTGCTCATGTGGGACTGGGAAGCCCCCAGCTGGAGTGGGCCATGGCCCTTAGACCAGACACACTGCAGCCACTTGAGAGGCAGCTGCTCACAGGTACCTGCTGTCTACTTTTAACCAACTTAATGAATACCAGGTTGGATTTTCTTAAGTGAAATTAATACCTTCTTTGTGAGCATCAATGATAGAAAACAGATCTCAAGGCTAAAATTAAATATAGTCAGTCATTTGCAAAAATCTCTTAGAGACTCCCTACCCTTGTATAAAGATGATGCTAGAACCCAGTGAGGCCTGTGGCCTAGGTCCTGATGCATGGGGCTGGAGTTGAGCTTTCTGGAGCTCACAGCAGTTCCAAGAGTGGCTGAGCCCCAATTGTTCAGGGTTGCTGCTTCCTGAGAACACTTTATCCCAGGTCTGGAAAATCGGGGAGCTGGAGAGTAGCTGATCATACAACACAGTTTGCATTAAGCATGTTGTACTTGCTAATAAATGTAAAAGTAGAAGTATAAGAACTTAGTCTATGAATGCTTTCATTGCTCTCTGGCTGGAAATCTATGCAGGATTCATTGATTCATGCATCTGACTTTCTTGTGGTTGATGTTCTCTCAGAAGGAACATAGAGACATGTATGTAAAATGGCTCCATTGGACCTATAATTCTGCTCTTCAGATTATTTATATCAGAGTCATTTGAAATTTAGAATTCTTCATTTTCTCAGAATCCTATGTCTGAAAGTTCTAGAATCAAGGCCAGGGATTCTATCTGCACTGTAATGAGCTTCTCAGCTGGCTCTTTTGTATCCTGAGGATTCACTCAGTGAGAGTAGGATCAAGAAGCATCATGACAGTGTGCTAACAGTTTACCACAAAAGCAGATCCCAGATACAACAGGAAGTCCGAATTGCTAGACTAGAACACCATAATCTGAAAAGCAGTAACACATATCACACCATAAAGTCCTATGCCCTGTGACCTCTATGCCACAAATGTGAGGTTATAGCTATTTGCTCACTCATCTAGATGAGGGGAAGTGGAAGCTGCCTTGGGCATTCAGCGAGTCTATCCACAGGTAACAGTCTTCTAGGAAAGACATGGCTAGAGATCATCAACAGCTTTTCAACTCACCATTGTGATCCATTTCCCATGATGGCTATGAGGTCTGTTGGTCAGGAGTCCATCATATTGACTACGTTTTGGGAGGGAAACTACTTTGGTTATTAAGTTGCTTTCTTTTCTTTCCCATGAGTCAGCCTCAGTTCATTCACTTATAAGATATCTTGTCTGACTTTTATCTCTGCATCAAATATTTACTGAGAAATTCTGCAGAATCAATGTAGTCTCAGCTCCCAATAAAGACCATGATAGATTAAAGCAGTAAAGAGCAAGTTCAAGACTTCTGTCTCTCAAGTCATCACTGAAAATAGGAGGAAGGTGCCATCAGAGGTTTTGTAATCAGAAGGTGGCCACACACTCAATATCAAGTCAGGAAAGCTCCTAGGGCTTCTGCTTCTTTCTCCAGACAACTTGGAAGAAAATGTTTGTCTTGCTTACTTTCCATAATTTACTAATTCGCTCATAAATATTCATAGGTCATCTCTTATATCCCCCAAATCCATGGAGATTTGGGAGGAAACAATTCAGGTATCATAAGCTCTCATGTAGGCCTACTCTATTAACTAGAAGACCCAGATACATATCATGATCCATAAACATATATTTATATAAACAAATAACTGTGCAAACATTAAAGGAAATATTTTCAAAGACAATGACATATATGCATGTATTTTTGTTTTGTTTTGATTTTTTATGTGTTTTAGTACAGGGTCCGCAGGATCTCATTAGACATATTGGACTTGCAGTAATCTTCCTATTTTCAGCCTGCCAAGTGCTGGGATTAGAGACACGTGCCACCATGCCCAGTCTTGTACATGTATTTTTTGAAAACTTAAGCCAAAGCCTTTATTAAGGATCTGATGCATGGGCTTTTACATTTCACATTGCATGATTTTGATAAGAAAGACAATAATCTAATGGAAAGACGTATTGATCTAAACTACACACCTAGCAAAACATCTCTCCATATTTCATTCATGATTAAAAAAAAGTCATTTTCTGGCTAGATGTATTTTTCCACTTAGAAGATCTGCCAAGTCTACTCTACAGGACTCTTTCATCCAGAATAGAATTTATCATTTTTATTTTTTCATTTTGTGAATGATTTTCATTGCTTGTGACCCAAGTATTTGAAAATAGTGGCTTCTCACAGGACATAACCCACAGTGGGCACTCCTCAATATGGCCCCATAATCCCTGGCACTGAACACACCTTTCTATAATCATATTTCTTGCAGTATGGGATAGATTTACTAATCCACTTCCAACAAATTATATAAAAAAGGTGTCATAGAAGGGCACTATCAAGATTATACCATAAAGAAAGAGTAATAATAATCAAGATGATACTCCATATTGGGAATATTCTCTCTTGCTGCTTTCTTTTCCTTTCTCTCCTCTCCTTTCCTTCTTTCTGTTTCTGTCTGTCTCATACTGTCTTTGTCTCTCCAGTCAAAAACAGCAGAAAATACCTGCAGAAGAGTTACTGCAGAAATGCCCTGAATGGGGAACTGAGGAATTCATCCAGCAACAAACAGCAATAGGGCATTGAGAGATTTACATCACTCTAATAAAATATTAGAGATAATTGACTCATAAAGGAAAAAGAAGGCTTATTTTGAGTACAATTTAAAAATATCTGGTCCATGACTGGGCGGGACCATAGCTTTTAGCCTGTGGTGGGGTGCTGGTTTCAATGACAGAGACTGTATAGTGGAGGAAACCACTTATCTTATGACTAGGAAGGAAGTAGAGAATGCAAAAGGGGCTGGCAGGGGCCAGGGAGATAGCTCAGTAGAATAAGCACTCGCCTAGCAAGCGCAGGGCCCTGAATTTAATCCCTGGTACCACAAAAAGTGTATGTGGGGGGGGGGCTGGCATACCACAGTCTCCTCCCAGGGCGCACCCCAGGGCCTGAGGACCTTCTACAAGACCCCATCTCTCAACAGCTCCTCCAGTAGCACCAAGTTGGAGAGCGAGGCATTAGCACATGGACTATCAGGATGCACATCCCAGCTTTCCAAGCGCTTGTGAGCCTCCAGGAAGCATTCCCTGCAGCTCTGCAAAGCTTCCAGTAATGAAGCCACAGCCAGCAACTGGAGTTCAACCCAGGGACAGACCCAAATTAGCACCACCCAGCTGAGCTACTCCTGAATTCTCATCTAGAGTCTATAAAGTCAATGCTTGCTGCTCTAGAAAGCAAACTGTGAGCCATTGGTGGGATAACCAGTGCATACTCCCAGGACCTGACTCTGGACAGTATTATTATGAAAACATGTGAATTCTGAATCTCTTGTCTTATACTCTTAAGAGCTGAGTTGGGCGTGAAACATAGAATGGTATCACATGGACATTTTCATCATGAAAAAGCACAAATTTATAGGTTGCTTTATCCTATGATCTGCTATATGAAATATAGATGCTCCATTACATACAAAGAGTTTTGTAATCACATCTCATTGAAACTGCGTATTGTAAGCAAAGTTAACCAACAGTAATGGCTTTCTTACCTCCAAAGAAGTACTTCTCGCCAGTTTTCACTTGAAGAGGACTGTTGGTTCGCACTGCCGACGCCTCGTCTCCATCAATGGTGAGAATAGCAAAATTTTCCTTGGCTAAGAAACGAACCTCGTGCCACTGCCCATCGTTCAACCCAGAACCTGGGGGTGCAAAACGTGACTTGGTTTAGCTGGGCAAAATTTAAATGTATGCACACTTTCAATACATAGAATTTAAAAAAAAGTATATATATATATATAATTTGCATATGTAATACATAAGAAAAATTTGTGAGAATAGTTTTTTTACTGCATATACATATATACTATGTATATATATATAGTATATATGTATATATAACTTTATGTTTTTAATATATATATGTATATATAATTTTATGTTTTTATTTTTTGGCAGAACTGAGGATTGAACTCAAGCCCTTGCACTTGCCAAGGAAGTGCTTATTCTACTGAGCCATCTTCTCAGCCCCTAGAATTTTAAATTGACAAACCATTATTGTATCACATTTTTGGAGTTCAGCATGATGTTTTCATATAGGCATATGCGGTACAGTGATTAAATCAATTAATATATCTACCATTGCATTTGCTTGACATGTTTGCTATGTCTGATGTATTTAAAATTTACCCTGTTGTTTTAAAACAAAAAATAATTTATTATTGCTAGCTATAGTCAGCCAAGGAGCTACTGACCAAAATGAAAGGAGAAGTAAACACAACTTTTCAATAACAGAGTTAGTGCTTTAGATTTAGTCAGATACTTTCATCCAAGAAAGTACAGTGCTGCTTGTCATTTTGATTTTTCAAGGTTCTTTAACATCATAACCAGTTTGTGTTTTGGTTTTTTTTCCTGGGACTGGGGATTGAACTCAGGCCCTTGCGCTTAACAGGGAAGTGCTTCTTGGACTGAGCCATCTCCCCAGCCCCCGATCCTAACCAGTTCTATCCTTTGCTGGACTGAATAAAGCACAGTGCAGCCCCATCAGGTAAATAAGTAGGACTGGGATCTCTGGGGACACTTGGGAAAAAGAACAGTTGCAATAAAGCCATGTGGGAGATGAAGGTGAGATATTTCAGTTGAAGAAATTATTTTCTAGACACATTCACCACATCCCACTCTCATATAAGAAAATAGACTTATGCTTTTTTACTTAATATTTGACTTCCTTTCTCTGACTGCATTTGTAAGCATAATTTGCATACACTGATTACTATAGACAAATATTCATTTAGTTACCTGTGATAACTAACTACTAATGATGATGGGAACAATAGTGATATTTTCTGATGATTTATAAACAAGGCATTGTTGTAATTCAGTAAGTTACAACTAAAAAATAAAATAAAATAAAATAAAACAACATCTACCAACAGCATTCACATTTCACTGTTTTCTAATACACAGATATTTGAAGATAGACATTTTTTTTTTCTGATGTATTTAGCACAGGGTCTACAGGGTCTACAGGGTCTCACCAATTGGACTCATAGTGATCCTCCTGTTTTCAGCCTCCCCAGTGCTGGGATCATAGGCACGTGCCTCCACACCCAGTCTCAGTTGCCCTCTCAGCTGGCCCTAGGTATGGCGCCCACATGGCATGCTGGAAATCGAACCCCGGTCCCTGCGCCTGCCTAATCGGGTGCTTTTTGGACATTCTCTTGATCTCTCCACTAGACAGATGTGGTTTAAGGTTTGTGAACAGCTTGTATTCATCTTACTAAGAATAAATAGAAAATGAAGACACAAAGTGCAAAGCAGCCGTGGTGTACAAGTATCCCCGGAGAGGTTAGGGAACACCAAGAAACCCAAAGAGTCAGGGAGCCCGGTGCTTTGTCCAGCATTGTGGAGGCTTATTTTATGACAAAAGGAACAGATTTTGTTCTAGTCTGCTCCAGATGGCATCATGTGAAAGCCTCACTGAGTGGTTCGTTGAGGGTGCACTTCAGTGTCATCAAAGCACACTAATAAGTAAGGATATTTAAAAATAGAACCGCAGTAAATCAATAAAACTCAGATGAAAGGTCTGAACCCCTGATAGTTCACACCAGCATCTGTGTAGTGCAGGCAGGACCCGACCAGCTCACTGTCATTTGCTTTTGTGTGCTCTGTAAGCTAAGAATGGCTTTTACATTATTAATGGTTGAAAAGAAACCAAAAGGGGACTAACACTTGCTGGCATGCATGAATTTCATAAATCCAACGCTGAGTATTTGTATAAAACTTCATTGAAATATAGTTGAGCTCACTTGATTAAATATTATCTTTCTGCCCTACAACAACCCAGTCATAAAGCTGCACTGAGGTCACATTTCCTTGAGGCCAGGTATTTACTGCCTGGTTTTCTCCAGAATAAGCACTAGCTCATGATTGGTTTATGTCATTAACCATTCTTGCCATAGCTCCAAAGTGCAGGAAGACCTGTTGGAACTTAGAAGATAGTCACATGTCTGTTATGTTTATACACACATACACACACACACACACACACACACACACACACACACACAAATTTCTGTATTTGGTACAGGATCTCACTACGCAGCTCAGACTTGTGATCTTCCTGCTGTCAGCCTCCCAAGGGCTGGGATTAAGGGCATGTGGCACACCGATTCTGTGGCCAGCTTAGTGTGCCTGGGGGCAAGGTTGGTGGGGCACGTGGTTCTGGGGATCAAAACCCGGTCCCTGTGCTTGCCAAAGCAGGCGATTAATCTGCTGGGCTACTTTACCGGCCCTTATTTACTCATATTGTAATAAATAACATTACAAATAGTAACCCACCATGCAGTTCTTAGGATGTTACTTTTTAATTCAGTAATACAGACCAAGCATATTTGACTTCAGTGGAGGGTCATTAAAATGCTGGCTCTAAAACAATGGAAATGATTCTCAAATGTTGAAATTTATAGTATATATATATA
The DNA here is from genome assembly GCA_004027165.1 of Ctenomys sociabilis. Lineage (NCBI taxonomy): Eukaryota > Metazoa > Chordata > Mammalia > Rodentia > Ctenomyidae > Ctenomys > Ctenomys sociabilis. The sequence goes on from PVKA01004302.1 coordinate 61,029, forward strand.
TATATGCATAAATATATAATAGATGTATGGCAAGAGAATATAAATATTACTATTATAAAAATCTTAAAATTTATAATCACTTGGCAAACTCCAAGAGAGTACACACTTGCTTTGTTTGTATTCTTTCCACTTTAACAAAATGCACCCAGCATTACCGTGCTCTTGCGGTTTTCTTTTCTCTTGCCTCTGAACTTCGAGCTATGGCTACAGCTCAGTGGTGAACTGGGCCATCTGTGCACACTCTGGATTGGTTTTGCAGCCCCTCTTCAGCCTTCTGCACAAATGTTCCACCAGCAGAGGCCTCTCCTAGCCACTGCACATGAAGTATCATTTTCCTCTCCTCTCAGAGCGAATTTTATATTTCCTCATAGAACATTTCATTTTTGTCATGGATGTTGGTACACAGTGTCAACTTGAGAAGTTTATAAGCTTAATTTAGGACCTCAGCAGTGCCATATATTGGAAATGAAGAGAACATGCCCTTACTGCTCTAGGGACTTGTTCATTGTGTCAACTTGAGTTTAGAAGGTTAACACAGTGACCCACAAGGGGCCAGTGACTGCACTCTGCAAGCTTCTTCAGCTTGTGTAAGAAGAGGGCAAAGAGATGGTATAAATGCTACACCCGCGCTGAGGGTGGATGGCCTGTTTACAATACAAGGGAGGGAAAGAGCTTGATCTCCTTTTGCTCTTGCTGCTGTTGCTTTCTTCTGCAGCCTGAACTATGGCCCGGTGACATGCACTCTTCCTTGGAGCCAGTTGATTAGGGACTGAAACTTCCACAAACTGAACTAAGTAAACCTTTCCTCCGTAATTTGGGGTGTTGGGTATTTTGTCTCAGCAACAAGAGGAAAGCTACCAAGACAATTTCATTGCATGTGTATTTACTATTACTCGATTATTTTTAGCATGAGCCATTTGACTCTAAGTTCCTAGAGATCAGTAATCATGTCCTTTTTAGGTTAAGAATCTTGAGCTTTAGACGATGCTGGTACTCAAGACGTGTGCAGGACGAAGGAAGGAATCTGAAACATGATCATGAACAGAAATATCAAAGATTTCCAAGTCAATTGTGGAACACAAGCCAGTAGTGGGGACAGTAGCAGCACTGCTGGCCAGGGCCTCTGCACCAGAAATGGCATCTGCCCTGTGATCCACTCAAGGGGAAGGCATAAATATGGTCCATGAAATTTTCTTCTAAAATTCCATTAAATTTAACGACAACAGATCTTCCTGGAAGATATTCTAGTCTTCTGAAAAATTGATCTTCCCCCTGTGAATTAGACACTTGAAATCCCTTTTCTTGTCTCTCCTTGATGCTGATAGCTAGTGGCTGATAGCCCCAGACATTGCAGTGGTTTCCAGTGACAGAGGGAGAGGGCCTGGCTGGGAGGGCTGGGTGTGTGGGGAGCAGCAGCGAGGACAGAGTCTGCGGGGGATGCAGAGGTTGCTCCCCGTAGCATAGCAGCACATCCTGCACTAAAGAAACATTGTAGAAGCATCCTGCCATTTTTTTTTTTCTATTCTCCTTCTTGGTACTTCATTGGACCAACATAAAATAAACTGTTCTCAAATTTTTACATTTGAATTTGCCTTTTAGTACTTACGGTTACTTCCAAAGACAGTTCTTCATTGTAAAGAAACAGCTCTAGATTTTAGTCCATGTGTTTTTTGTGAACCAAAGAATCTCTACCAGGTCAGACACTCTTCTCCTGTCTATGCACAAATGAGGGAAATCATTCTTTAATTCTTTCTTTTTTGCCTTTCAAATATGCATGAAGAACAATGCAAATAAAATCCTCTGTACTGTAAAATTACTATGCAGATGCAATCTTATTCTTAAATTAAAATGAGTTAGCTGTCAAGTCATGGTGAATACTGCAATACTTTCTTCTCAAGTAGGTCTCTGTGAGTCGGCAAATAGAACTGATCCTCCAAATAATGCATTTTCACCAAAATATTTCTCCAAACTGGTCTTATGGTTAATTAACTATAATTGTTTATGACCTTGATTGGGTTTTTATGTTTAAAAATATATGAACTTTGCCCTGAAATGCATTTCTGGAATATGGATCTCAAGAACATTAACTTTCTATACTGTCCATCTTTAAATCCTAAAATATAATCCTCAAGATGCATACATGCTGAGGAAGATATTTATAAAATACCTTCAGCTGTTCTAAATGATAGACCAGAACACCTTGCAGAAAATATCTATGAATATTTGTTCATCACAAAATTAATTTATAAATGGAATATAACTACCTTTATTGTTCATAGCAAAAGCCCCATTATTCTAATCAGATTAAAATTAAAAGGTTATTTTATTTTTTCAAAGGAACCTAATTACTAGAGAAATTGGACCTCAGATTAAGAGCAGTGTTGACAGCAGCCTCTGTGTTATCTAAGTTTGAATTGTGATTCCTGTTCATTTTAATTCCAATTATGTTTCTGAACATTTAATCATCAAAAGGCATGCCTCCACAATCTATGATAGGAATGGGTCCCAAATACAAAGAAACTTATTCTTGAAGTGGCAAGGTTGACTTGGATGACTCCTGGATGATTCTTTTTGAAAAAAGAACTGTTGCCTACATTGTGCTAAATCCTGGCCTCTGTGTATGCGCTGTGAGGACAGAGATGCTGAGGCCCTTTCCTTATCGCCTCAGTTGGCTTTCAGCAATGCAAATGGGTCTGGTGGAGCTGCTGATGCATAGCAGGTGAAGGGGTCCGGATGGTTAAGGGAAGCCCGGCCTGCAGAACCCAAATAATACGTGTGAGCTGGGCCTTTTGTAGCTACATGTGGGCTGAGACCAAGGCATAAATAATTACACATGTGAACTAAAACACAAATCCCAGAACATTAGATACTGCCTCAAATAGTGTTACACAGATTATTTTTCTCTGCGTATCTCTGTGCATATTGCAGAGGTGACTTGAGGCCTCCTTCCCAGCCCTGCGCCCAGCACCCAGGCATTCCAGCCCTTCCCAGCCACTCATCCCAAGCTTCTCCTCTCCACAAATTAATAAAACCTGGACTTGGCCGTGGGTGGAGACCTTTGTTCTGGTTAGCCACCCTACTAGCTGGAGTAGGATCCCTTGGCACCCCACAACTACAAGCATGTCTCAGTGTCTTTATTTTCACTATGTATTACACCAAAAATGATAGGCTGAAATTAGCTTAGTATTCTAATAATTTTCCCAAAATTATTGGAATACTAACTTAATTACAAATTACAAATGTGGATTTTTTTCTGGACAATGAGATCTCGATGGGCTTTATATAGATGACCAAATTATTCCAAAGAAAATGTACTTCTTCTTTTATATTTTCTTTGTCCATAACTTATAAAAAAGTAACCTAAAGGCTTTCTACAGAAAAAAAAATCCAATTTTATGAAGGTTATATATGTGAGTATTTATAGGTATATTTCCAAGTCTATGGGCTAGCCACTCTGATAGGAATTTTGACTTATTCATACATCACAGGAAAAAAGTGGTAAGTATTGGTATCTACAATACAGAGAAAGGGACAGAATCAGTCTAATAACAGGTAAGCATGCCATGGTTGGAAATGGACAGCCTTGACTTATAGCTCATAGACCAGGCTTCAAAGCCTGCGTTCTAGAAAGCAAACACAAAAAGTAATAAGCAAAAAAATATGTTACAAAGCCTTTGTATATTTGCCACCAATATTGTACTGTGGGATCACACTCACACACACACACACACACACACACACACACACACACACAGAGGCACACATGCTCTTGGGCACTGTGTAAACAGAAGGGCTTAATTCCTGGGCACAGACTTCTGTTGCCAGGCATCAAAGCTGGAGGGGAACTGAGATACCATTCAGTTTTCCATGCCTGCTTTCAATCATTCCCTTTCCTCAATTTCTGTGGTGTTGGAATATCACCCATACTGCCATACTCTAATATTTTGTTACAACATGTTCACTCTTTGAATGGAAATTTTATGCTACAGGTCTGAATGGTACAATCTTAGATTTGTTTTTCTCCTGGGAGCATTTAAATGACTTCACAGGTATTCATTTAAATAATGTCTAGGCTTTGTGGAACTCTGATCAAAGAGAACTTTGTGCTCATGCCTCTTATTGATAAAGGGTGGATAAGGCCCTTGGCCATGCCAGTTTGCCGTGAGATTGCTAGCAAGCAGAGATGGCCAGCCAGACTCCTGACACATCAAAGAGTTGTTTTCCACTACTCAGCACTGACCCACCCCAGGGTACGGTGAGTGTGGACAGGGTATTATGGAGTCATCTGGTGTCTTCCCTGCCTGTGTTCATCCTCCTGGCCCAAAGATGACCCCATTCCTGGGATATGTGGACTAAAATAAAAGTCTTTTGTGTCATCCACAAATTTGCTCCAGAGCTTGTTTTGTCTTTATCTTTTCTTGGACCATCTGTCACAGGCAGGAAAAATAGAGTTATTTTTGTTTCAAAGAAGCTATAAAGAATATCCTTTCTCAGTCATTTAAAAATCATTTTCCAGTCATTAAAAAATTAACAAAATTGTTTAGTAATTTTTAACTTGCAATAGCAAGAAATTTAAGATCATTCAGTGGTCAATATATGAAATTCACTTAGAATTCTATAGCTGTGAAAATCAATGGCCAGAAGATCCATGTTTATGTTAAATAGGAGTAGATTTATTCAAGGAAAAAGATCAAATATCTCATTATTAAGAAATTCATTAGTCTGGGACTGGGGAGATGGCTCAGTAAAATCAGCGCTTCCCTGGCAAGCACAACGACCTGAGTCCAATCTCCAGTCCCGCAAAAAGAAAAAAAAAAAGAAAGAAAAGAAATTGTAATTTCTCTGTGGTTCAAAGTTTTCTTGTCTGAAGCACTGATATTAGTTGCTTTGGAGGTTTGCTTTGAGTAGCTGAACTAGCATTTGCATAGCATGTAATGTAAAGGGCCTATCTATTTTCTTGTTCTCTTTAAGATGAAAATAAATACATAAAAGTCACCTGGCATATAAGAACTAGTGTATACCTAGCTGCACCTATACAATAATGTGAAAAAATAAAGCCAGTAGCTGGATATGGAGGTGCATGCCTACAATCCAGAACTCTGGCAAGCTGAGCCAGGAGGACTGCAAATTTGAGTTACCCTGGGAAAATCAGACTTGCAGAAATCCTATCTCAAAATTAAACAAAACCAATCAAAGCATATATTAAAAAAGACCTGAGGAGGTCTTTATGAAGTCCTGGTTCTAGCCTAATTTTTGCTTAAATAAATCAAAACAAAATAAAGAACAGCTTTAATTTCTTTAAATTTAGGTACTTTGTTAGGCTTAAATTTATTTAGTTCTAGGAGGCTGGCATCTTCTATTTACAAATAATGGTGCAATAGGGCATAAATTTTCAAATAAGAAAACCATAAAATAAATCTTTATAATGTGAAGTTCATGAATATTTATTTATAGTACAACTGGGAAAGAAAGATATCTTAGCATTATGCTAATAGGAACCCAAGGCTTGAGAAATCTTGCTCAGTCATATGGTGTTATATGGGGAAAATTTTCTGACTCAAATAACTTCGATAGAGAGAAGATTTGTTTCAAGAAAATATGTTGAATGGTCCAAAAGGTAGACAAAGACAAATGTTCAAGCTGTATATGAAAACTTAAGAAAAAAAAAACCTATTTTTAAAATGTGAGGGTAGACGATTGACTTTCTAAATTACATATGCACTCTTAAAAACATGTGATAAGTGTTACATATGTTTTTCATCTACAGCCTTAAGTAATCATACATTTTGTGAAGTGGCTCTCATTGTCCTCATGGGAAAATGAGCATTGTCTTATGCCTGGGGTCCTATTTACTATGCATGGGATGTGCCATATAAGCCACTAAATTAGACTCAGAACTCAGGGATTGCTGATTTATGGTTCCACTTGCAAGAGGAAGAGTTTCATTACTGTCAAGGAAAAGGACTCATTTCATTTACCCAACAGCAGAGATTCCTGCAAGTTGACTTCTTTTGGCCTCAACTTCCCCTTCTATGCACTAGGAATCATGCAAGGATTTTATGGGATTTGGGAGAAGCCTAAGTATATCAGTTGTCTGTGATACAGGATGGTTTAAATTATGCTATTTTGAGTTCATGAGGTGCACAAGGCATGTACACGTGGTGGAACTCTTCTTCAAGGTTTGAATTTTGATCTTTCCCCAGGGTTAAGGATATGGAGTACAGTGCTGTCTCCAGCTGCAGCGCTGTGGTGCAGAGCCCCAGTTCTCAGGGAGCCCCATGAGCTCGTGTGCTGAATCTGGGATGGACTGCTCCAAAGGCTACCCATTGTAAGTGCATTGAGCCTTATGCCATTTTTAACTTGCAGTGAATTTATTGGACCATAACCCCATCACAAATTGAGAGGTATCTGTTTATATTATAATTTACTACAACTTGTGGGACATAGTTCCCTTTCTGTAAATATCAACTACTACTCTTTATTGAATGAGTCTCATTAAAGATCAACTTGGGAGGTTGTGCTTTAATTCTGAAAACAGTAACTATTACAAAATGATGACAATGGCCCACTCCATCAATAAATGCCTTCTTCCCTCATACAAATCTAATAACGCCAAATCATTGGTAAGGAATTTAGCACTTTAGGAAGAGATCTGAATGTATTTCTAGGTCAATAGTTCTTAAAACTAATTTTGGTCTCTCTGATATAATTCACTGTACGCCTTCATAGGTGTTGATCTTTCTCCTCTTGCAAAACACACCTTTTCACCTGCATTATTTAATAGACATAGTGGATATCCAGGAAATAGCTCCAAGAATGAAATTCAATTCCAAAGAAGGATTTCTGGTGCTGATAGACTTTGAGGAGAATGACAAAAGGTAGCTCCCTACTTTCCAAAGTATTTTTGTTTAAAATTTAATATATGTGGATCCTATGTATATTTTTTTTCTAAAATTTTGAGATAACCTCTTACACAGGAGCTAAGCCACCCAGGTAGTTTGTAATGCTCCTTACCAGAGGGCTGAGACTACAAACCAGGGCCAGCATATCTTACATATAATATATATATATATATATATATATATATATATATATATATATTATTACAGCACTTTTATTTTTATAATTAACTATTATATAGGACTAATTCATAGTAGCTAGCTCCAGTTATTCCATAAGTCACAATGATAAATGATTTTGACTATGCATTATAAAAGAAAACTAGTATTTTTAAGAGGAAGATTTTAACTTTAAACCATGTTCTGTCTTCTGAGTTTTATTTTTCCATAAGATAACTGAATTGTTCTATAATATTGTCTCTAATGACTCCCTAACTTATAATTGTTAGGAAAATTTGTTTCGTATGCAAATATAAAATGTTAATGGAGCAGATTCTACCCATGCTGTCTTTGTAATGGTATTATTTTTAAAGTAAGACTCTTGAGGTGGCTTCTTTGATTGAAAAAGGGGAAACAGATGGTGCTCTTATTAGAGACAAGAAGAAACTACTGCTTTAATGAATATTGAAAAAAATAAACTATTTAAAATATAGTAGCAAACCAAGCTATAACATCTGTTGGAAAATGCTTCAAATGAAATTACAGTGACTAGAATTTTCAGTCTTTTGCTTAATATTCAGTCTTGGGAGAAACACTTCCTAGGATCTGAATTCATCTTGAGATAGTTACAGTGCCGTATGAGGTGATAATGACATGTAAGTTATCAAGTATCTGAGCAGTAAGACTAAAAAGGGAATATGCATTTCTATGTAAAGCCACACACAGCACTACGTCCAACATTATCTTTATAAATTCTGAACCATAATGACATTGGTCCAATTTCTCCATTCTCACTTTCACATGCTAATCTAAATCCTTTTATAAAAATAATGTATTGTAGTCACAAAAAGTGTGTAATAACGGGCTCAGGCAGACACAGGATACTTTCACCTTTTAAAAGAAATTTCCAAGTGCTCTTCTTTATAATTTAAAAGTAGAAAGTCACTTCAGAGTCTATCTGTTCTGAAAGGACATCACAAAAGGGAGCAGTAAGTAGAACAAAGTCCCTAGTGCATAGCAGTTTTTGTGACTTGCTAGAAATGACCCCTGTACTTATTGAATGCCTAAAAACTTAGACATGGAAAGGATGCTCTTTTCTTTTTTCTTGGTACCCATAGTGGTAGTTGTCATCTTTTCTACAGATGAAGGTCACCTGGGAAGTTTTCAAAGTTTTTTATTGAAACTTTTCAATAGTTACTGGAGTAGAATAAAGAGGTAAATGAAGCAAATGCCCATCAACTGAGCAATGGACAAAAGCGATACACTCTTTTAATACAATGAGTATTACCCAGTTTTAAAGAAAGATAGATTAAAAGCTTTTATAGGTGAAGGGCTGCAACTAGAGATCATATGTGTAAGTGAAATAAATTTGGCCTGCATGTGTAAATGTTGCATTGTCTTCATAGTGTAAGAAACGGAATGAGTAAGTAAAATCCAAAAGGTACAACAGATATTGTGAAAGGGAAAGAAACTGCTCAAAAAGAAAACAACTGGGATGAGAGAAAGGAGAAAAGAAAGCAAGAAAGAAGGAGAATATATACATAGAAATATATATATGATAACTAAGATAATTGCACTACTAATTCCTATAGATTTATTGAAAAGAACAGTTAATGCTTAAACTTTGTCTGCCTATATCTGGTAATCTAAACAACTACTTTGAAGACAACAATATGCAGTATAACAACTATAGTTAGTATCTTATCATCTTATTTTGAAATTCTGTATCATTTTTTAACATTTTAAAAATTTTTCATTCTCTTTAAAACAAAAAATGGAGATATACACCTTGAAGCACTAGTCAAAACTGCAATATTAGTTTTTTCATACATAATAAGTTTCTAAAACATTTAAGAAAATGCAGACTTCTTCAATATAAAAGCAAATTATTGATTTCAATATCTATTATAAGCTATACTAAGGCAGAAGGAAATTAGACATAAACCCACATCTATATGATCAATATATTACAGTAATTGAGCAGAGAAAATTTTCTTTTTTGTTTGCTTTTGTTTTACTTTTCAAAAAAAGTACTGAAATAAGTGTTTAAATGTAGGAAAAGAGGTGCACTGATTTCTACTTTACACAGTCATACACACCACACACACACACATACACACACACACACACACAGAAACACACACACACACACACATGCACCCCTCTAGGTGGATGTTCAGCCAAAGCAGAAAACCCAAAACTTCAAAGTTTCTTATAGAATACAATAGATATACCCCAGGACCTTGAGTAGACAGAGCTTTCCCAGAAGGCATTAAAAATCACTCTGTAAGTTTGGCATCTTCCAGAAGTTCACCCGCATGAGTCAATGTTGATAAGTGAATTCAAGGCAGTGAGAAGCTAGCAGAAAATATTTAAATATTTGCATCATGTGCATCTGAAAACAAAGTCTACACCAGCCAAAGCAGGAGTCAAGATCTAATACGTATTCATGATTACTTGAAAAGGTACTTGGCAGTATTCATTTTCAGGAATATTAAAACAATGTTATACAATTCTAAACCTTTTCAGTGATTAAAAATTAAAAGGATCCATCAGAATCTAAGATAATTTGTCCTCTCATGGCTTGCTGGTGGGAGTGTAGAATTATAGAACCATTTTGAAAAAATTCTGGCAGTGTTTAAATAAATTTCAAGATGTGTACATCCCACACATTAGCAATGTAACTCCCAAGAGCCCAATAAAATAAAAATGTACACTGCCAAGCTACTTTTACAGGATTGTTTTGAGACATCCCTCTTCTGGACAGTATTGAACTTTAAATAATTATATATTTGTGCAATCCAATTCCAGCAAGGACATGTTGCTAAGGAATTAAAAAAATGAATGTATGATTCAAGCAACACAATGGACAGATTTCTAAAGTTATTTGAAAAAAACTGTTATTTGAAAAAAAATAGTGTATTATATGAATCCTACTATATGAGGTTTGACAACTGACAAAGCTAAGGTTTGGAGATCAGGTGAGAACGCTGGTTGTGTATGATGGAGCAGCATGTGGGGCCAGGTGGGAACGGACAAGAACTGCTCAGGAGTGACTTTCTGAGCTAACGGAAACATTGTCTATCACAGCAGTGTGCTGTTGTCTGTGTCAGCGCCTTTACATATCAAAAGTCACTCAATTGCATATTTAAGATCAATGCATTTCATGTATAGTTGGCACTCATTACTTGAAAATTCAGTATTTATGAATTCTCTTGCTCGCTCAGTTTTTACTTGTCACCCCTCAAGTCTATACCTGTGATGCTCGCACGGTCACCCCAGACTTTGGCACATGGAGAATAGTGAAGATTTGGAGCTCCTGGGTGCTCAGCTTCATAGCTGAGGAGGAACGATGCAGCCCTCTGTCCTTTTGTCAGCTCTCGTCTGACAGAGAAGAGTTCTTTTTACTGTGTATTTAGTGCCATGGGATATTGCTTTTTTGTTCGTCCTGCCATTTAAAGTAGTCCTCAATATGGTGTTGAAGTGTTGGTTAGGGTTTCTTTTTTTTTTTTGATGTATTTTAGTACAGGATCTACAGGGTCTCACTACACAGGTCAGACTCATGGTGATCTTCCTGTTTTTAGCCTTCCAAGCGCTGGATTATAGGTGTGCGCCACCACGCCCAGTTTTTAAGTCCCCGGGGCCAGGGCCACACATCATGCCAATCTCTGCAATCTCTGCTTGCACCTAATGCTTAGGATTTCTGAGTGTAAAATATCTATGTTATGCTTTATACAGAGAAAATGCATCTGTTAGATGACCTATTATTTTCATGCATCTTATTTTATGCTGTTAGCTTGTTATTCATTATAAATCAATAGTTTTAAATGCCAAATAATCTATAAAGAAAGTAACCTTAAACAGAAGCACGTAGTACAGAGGTCATATATTGATTAGTTGAGACAAATGTTGAGACCAGAGGACTGCAGGAACCTGACCTTGTGTTATCTATGGAACTGAGTGCTTTGGCTTTTGCCAATTTAGTGATCACAGTGAATTTACAAAGTGTAACATAACTCTATAATGATGAGTAAGAATAAGCTACAGATTTTTTATAACTCCTGAACTATGTATTTAAAAGTAGAATTAAAGTAATGCTAACGTTTACGTTTAAACTCAACAGTATTTTACTCAATATTCCTTATCCTGTTTTCTAGACAATTAAACTAGTAAGAACCCACTTAAAATATGACCTAACTTGCTTTTTACAAAGTCCAATTACAGTCTCCATTACTATGTTGAGCTTATGGAGACCAATTGTTGAAGACAGTGAGGTCAAATCTTCTAGAATTTTCGATGATAACAAACTGCCTGCTGCTTATGCATGCCGTAGGTTTTCTGCCCCTGGTTTACAGTTTTAAAATATTAAGTAACTGCCCCAAATATGAATTTGCATAGGAAAGAGCTAATAATTATTTCAGCCACTACGTATTATCAGAGAAGAGCCAAATGCCCTTATACTTCAAAGTCGGAATCCAACTTACCTCTGATTTTTTTCCTCTAAATAACTCTTCCTGCACTGACCCTCACCTGCTCCTCCACTATGTATTTCCACTTGCTCCTGTTGTATTAAGAATTGAGTGCAATCATGCTCTCTGCTGCAGAACCTCTCTTCAATGGTCCTGATATCTATCACAATGGTTCTGAATAAATTCTTGCTAAGCATGATTTAGCAAGAAACATTATTCTTTTTTAATGGTAGAAAGGATAGTGAGAAAGAGTAGGTAGTAAAGTAGGGAAGAAGCATCAGAATGTGATGTTAGCCAAAAGATTATTTCAAGAAAGAGGGGTTAGTTAACTCTCCTAAGTTTATCTGTGTGATATCAAGTAAAGAAATCACAAATAGCAGATGTTCCATTGAGGGTATGGCACATTCATGCCAGGAGTGCAGTAGGATATGGAAGGTGGGGAACAGAAATATAAGATACAATTCTTGGGCAGCTCAGCTATATGAGAAAGGATTTGGGGTCATGGTTTATATTGAATATCTAATGACACATCACTCCTGCCTTAAGAAAAAAAAAAGTGTATTTTTTTCATGTAAACACCAAATTTGTATATAGTTGTGGTGATTATGTTTTCCTCTGTGGTTCAAGGGCCCATTTATATAACTCATCACCTTTCAATGCAGCATCTGATTTTATTTATTTATTTATTTATTTATTTATTTATTCATTGTATTTTAGGGAAGGATCTATAGGTTCTGCAGGGTCTCACTTCATAGATCAGACTCACAGTGATCCTCGTATTTACAGCCTCCCAAGTACTAGGATTACAGGGGCCCAGTCTCAATGCCATCTCAGCATGCCTCGGGGGCAGGGCCAGCACAGTAGGGCCCGGGGGTGATTGAACCCCATCCCCTGAATCTGCCTAAGCAGCTGCTTTGATCAGCTGAGCTATTTGGCCAATCCCAGCATCTAAATTTATTTGTCAGTGACAAGACTACCATTGCATTTAGGCTTTTCTGGATACTATTTTTCTATCCTAGATTTTTAAATTTAGAGACTTAGATATTTCATTTTCTGTACCTTAATTTTTTAAAGATGAATAGGCTGGTTCATCAGTTTTAAATTTAAATGTCCAGTAAATGCTTTGCAGTGTGTATTTTATTTCTGTTTTCCATGGAAATTTGTTGGTATAAAATGTTTATATTAGTTTGATAAAAGAAGATTTTGCTGCTCTTAATACTCTAGTTTATTTCTTACCTCTAAAATGGCTAAGCTATTTTTAGTCTTTTCTCTTCATTCTCCATTTGTCTGAGCCAAAGGCAATCTTACAATTTTGCTGATGGCACAAATTCACATCACCCTTTTCTGTAAGAAACATACATTGCTTAAATGCCCCCGACACTCAGCTCAAGGCTAACGTTTTCTGAGGACCTACCTAGGTGAGGAACTGGGATGGTGGTTACTGTACTTTGGCCTAAGAAGTTTGTCTTACTCATCATTCTAATGAGATCTGAATATTCATAGTTATATGCTGCAAATCCCAAGAAGTATTCCTTTATATTTTGTAAGTTAAGTGAATCAGAATGAAAATTAAAAAATAAAAGGATAAAACAGAGTTCAACTGAGATGAGTTTTGGACCTAAGGCTGCTTAACAAGAAGGCCCCTACATATAAAGATTCCCTTGGGGCCTGGGAGATGGCTCAGTAGAATAAGTGCTTCCCTGGCAAGCAAAAGAGCCTGAGTTCAATACCCGGTTCTGGAAAAAAAAAAAAAAAGAAAAAAAATCTCCTTATCTCTCATAGCCTGGTGGTCCCAGAGGACTGCAACTCTTCATCTCAAGTTTCAAGGATGACGTAACCCTGAAGTATCAGAATGGCTATGGTACCTTAACACTTTCCCACATACCAATATTTTCTCCATTAAAGAGAAAATATTATATGATGCTATTGGTTAATGACTTTTCCAATTCAGTCACATTTGTGTTATGGAAGTAATACAAAGAGAATATCATAGAGCAAGATTATTTGGGACACCATCAGTGGGGAAAATAAAGACACTATAGCTACACTATCACTTAAAATTCATTTTCCCATTTCTCCTAGTTTCATAAAACAAAAGCTGAAAGTTAACAATTGTGAATGATTGAACATTGACTGTATTGAAGTAGTAGGTTTCAGGCCAGCCAAACAGCTCAGTGGATTAAACCACCTCCTTAGGCAGATGCAGCAGCCCGGGTTCGATCCCCAGCATGCTGTCTCAGTGCGCACCTCCGGGGTGCACTGAGACAGCAATTGAGACTGAGCATGATGGTACGCACTTGTAAACCCAGCTCTTGGGAGGCTGAACATAAACAGATCACTGCGAGTCTGATCTGTATAGTGAGACCCTGTAGGCACTGTAGACCCTGTATTAAAAATACAAAAGTAAAAATAGACACAATGAAATTTCCTCTAAGTATGTTTACAGTCATGATTGCAAAATAGCCAAGAAGAATTGTTATTTAAGTGTATTTTTTAAATGCAGTGCTCTTTTGTATCTGTATAGGCTGGAGAACTATAGAGAATTGTTTTTAAGTTAGATGGTTTAGCTCTCTGGTTATTCAGGGACTCAGAAATTCCAAGATTAAAGGATATCACTATGACAACAGCTTGGAGCACAAAAACTGTCACTAGAAGGTATTATACTCAGTATGAACATTTTATTTGCATAGAAATTATTAATTTTCAATTATGTCACATAATGCCTAATAAAATCATAGTTTTTAATTTCATATAATTCTGTATTAATCTCATTTAGTAGACTTGGTTTTTTATATGTATCACTGAATAATTTTCTTCCTTTACTCAAGGGCAATGTTCCAATGAGAAATCCAGGGTGCAGACAGTAGCCACGAATTTAGTCCCCGCCCTTTACCAGTAGTTCTTTTCCTGCCAGCTTCCCTCATACCTCTTCTCTTTGTGACTTCTGGCATGAGGGGCAACATTACGTGTATCAGTGTCATTTCCTCCACCTGGCTACTCATGAGACCTGAACTGCAAGCAATGTCTCTCCAGGTATTTATGAACGACCTTGTTCTCTTTGACCATCTTTAATAGAACAACAGTCTATTTAAGTATCAACTTCCCTTTTGGTAATTTTCTTACTCTTACTCAGAAAACATAAATGGAAAAAAATTCTGTAAGTGAGCATAGTAAAACAAATTTCCTTTTTCTTTTTTTTTTTCAGAACCAGGGATTGAACATAGACCCTTGCACTTGCCAGAGAAGCACTTATTCTACATTTCCCATCTTCAGATAGTAATAGAACCATGTATGGAATTTCATTGTGTAGTACGGCTTTATGAAATTTTAGTAGTTGCTTATGACATCACTTGGAGTCATTTGCTAAATGGGGAATGCTGTTGTGAAGACTGATTATTGGATTAAGAAGCAATTTGTGGTATTGGGAATGATCTATTTGCTGATCTACATGTTAGTTGCATAGACTTTTTAAAATTTATTGAGCTATACAAACATAATACATACATGTTTGAAATTTTTTAAATCTTTAATTAACTTATTTATTTGATACACAGTCTTGCTATGGAGCTCAAATGTGTAGTGATCCTCCTTCCTCAGCCACCCCAATACTGGGTCTATAGGCCAGCGGGTCTACAGGCAAGCACCACTACTTCTAGTTTCTGTGGTCAATTTGGCACTTCCGGGATTCCAGGGCCAGCATGGCATGTGGTACCAGTGCTTGAACCAGGTCTTTGTTCTTTGCACTTTTCAGGCAGGCGTTTAGGCTGCCGAGCTATCTCCCCATCCCTATATTTTTGTATATGTTGTGTTTTATAAAACTAAAGCAAAGAAGAAAGGCAAGGGCATATTTAATGGAAGATGTAGCAAATTATCTTTGAAATGAAGGAAATATTTGAGTAATTGTTATTGTAAAGGACGTAAACTTGTATAGCAGCCATCGAGAACTTACAAAGTAGGCACACATTTGTAGAATAACAAAGTACTCATAGTTCTGCAAAGCTCATAGTTAACAGCTCTAGTAATTGGATGTGGCATCTAAGAGAAAAAGAAGATTCTGTCGGTGGGTGATGCTAAGGTAGACAAAGACTTGAGGACAGTTCTAAAAGAGAATTCAGGACTTGGAAGGACTTAAAAAGCTGCCATTTATCTTTTATTATTCCCTGGTCACAGCTCATACTGACTCTATTCCCTGGGTGGAGTGGTGTGTGTGAATCACACATGTCTTAATTCCTCTTCTATCCCCTTTCCTTCCCCTCCTTCCTTTCCCCATTTCTTCAGCTCCTTTATATTTAAAAAAAGATTGAGGGGCTGGGAAGATAGCTCAGTTGAATAAATGCCTGACAAGTACAAGGTTCCAGAGTTTTTTTGTTTTGTTTTGTTTTGTTTTTGGTACAAGGTCCTTGTACCAAAAAAAAAAAGCACCTGCTTAGGTGAGCTTAGGCAAGTGAAGGGACTATAGCATAATCTGCCACACCACATGCCTCGCCAACCCCCACCCTGAGTCAACCAGAACCCTGGCATAGTGGCGCATGCCTCTAATACCAGCACAGGGCAGGCTGCAAAGAGGAGGATCACTATGAGTCTCAGCTGCATAGTGAGACCCTGCAACAGCCAAGAAAAGAAAGATCAATCTCCCTACTTGCTATTTCTCAACTTTCATTTTGTTCCTTATTTATAATTGAATGTTCTCACAGAAGAGAATTAATGCAGTAGTCTCATTCATACGTCTGATTCACTTCTCTTAAAATGTATAACCTTCAGGTGCACCTGATTTCCTACACATGACTCAAATTTACACCTCTTTATGGCAGAGAAATGCTCCGTTGCTTATATAAACATTTATTGCTTCCATTTATCAGTTGATGGATATAACACATAGCTTTTATACACTGTGCTGCCATAATCCTGGGTGTGCACATACATGTGTAATATGATGTCCTCCACTTCTTCAGATACCTCAAAGGGAAATATCTAGGCCATCTGGAATTTCTAGAGTGTTTCTGGCTCCACATCCTCAACAATATTCATTATCATTTGATTTCTTGGTGCTGGCCATTCTTCTTTTTTTTGGGGGGGGGGATGGAATCTCAGTGTTGATTATATTCCCACTTCTCTAATGATAAGTGCTGTTGAGCTTTTCTTCATGAAGATTTTCTTCATTGCCATTTAAAACTTATCTCTCAATTCATTCCTAAAGTGAATGGTTTTCTTTCTTTTAAATTCATTTATCAAGCAGGGCTAAGGCTTTTTATTCCCCACAGATACAAGGAAGGCAAAGCGTTTTAAATCATAAGGGGAAGAAAACTCTCCAAACTACAATTAATCACTAAGTACACACAAGTTTACTCTAAACCACACACAGAACATCATTTTTCTCTTTATTAAATTTTATTCTGTTTCCATTCTATTATGTACATGTATGTGGGTGGTATTCTATAGGCAGGCATTGTGCCACTAAGATACATCCTAACCCTTGTATTTATTTGTAAGCCCACAAATTGTATATTCCTTTACCTAAATGTCTGGGAATTCTAATGTCCCACCAATGCGATTTCACCACTACCTGAAGGTTCTCTATCACTTTCTGTTCTGAAATATTTTAAAGAAATGCTTTCTGAAACTAAGGCTTACAATGCCAGTAAAATCCAGAGGAAGTCAAAACCTTTGGTGGTGAGGTTCTAAGACTGAAAAAGTTCCTATTGCCTAAGAAAGGTTATGTAGCTAGTCCCTACATCTGGCTCATACAGATTCTACCCTAAGACTGACAGCTAAAAGCACAGTGTCTCTTCAGAATCTGGCCCAGACTTTAACAGGTACACCAAGGATTTGTAACGCCATATCCCATTACAAATCTCTCCAAAGTAAAGCCACAGTCTCCAGAGAAGGAGAATTGACAAGGCACAGAATTCTGGTATAAAATGACAAACAGTAAGCTTGACTAAGCTGATTAAGTAGAGTGCGTGGTTGACCTGGCTTCTAACCACACTTCCTTTTCAGGACAGTGTCCCTCCAGTTGTCCATAGGAGGAACATGGTGGCATCAAGCCAGTGCCTTTCGGCAGAGAAGTGAAAGGCCAACTACACGCACTCATCAGGACAACATCAGAGGATCTGTGTCACCTCACTGAAGACCATTCTCTGAAAGTGAATCAACCTAAAACAATTCTAAAGAAATCAGTTGACAAATGACCGATTCCCTGAATATATCAATTTTACCAATTTATCAGGTAATTGTGTTAAGCAAAATTCATCTTGGATACATTGAATATGAATGTATTCTTATGAATATATTCATGACTGTATTTCTCTTAAATATATTCAATAAATGTGAATGTATTCGTAGTCTTTTAAAGACTGTCCAATTTATCAAGAGCTCAGGGTCACAGATTTAGCCTCTTAATGAATATATTCATGAAAACATTCATAGGGAAAGTAGTTTTGAACTAAATCATTCTGTGAATATAGTGAAGGGGGAGATATTTGATAAATTATCTAATTTATTTATGCAATACAACATGGCAAGCAAATATACAGACACTAGGCCTACATCAGAAACAAAGCTGTTGGCTTTAAGGAATAAAGCCTCTTAATATGTCTATTGTCTTCAAAGAAGATTGCTATTAAAAGTAAGAACCAATTTTGTAAACTTGGTACTCTGCCTTTCTTTAAAGGGAAATATATCACAGTTTGTAGATCCTTTGCCAGTGTCAGCCTTGTGGATGTCACTGCCATTGCTTGACCAGTTTGCTCTCTGTGAAAGCCTGAGAGAATGTTCTCTCTCCATGTGACTCTCCTTAGGCACACTCTACATCATCAATCACTTTCCTCTGTGGCTCCATAATCTCTTGATCTGAAAATTTGGGACACAACTGAGTTACATGACATTACTGCAGGTTCTCCTATGTACTGAGTCCTCACTGACCTTGAAAGGCTTGGGCCAAAATGCTGGCTGTCCTTGCAACCCTTCTTCTTATCTAATTTTTGGTCTGCAACGGTAAGTTGTTAACCCTCCAGAAGAGAAGCTTAATGATATTATTACCCTATAAAATAGGAAATTGAGCTTAGCCTCACTATCTGTCTTAATATCAAACATCTTAGACATAACATGAAACAGGTAATTTCCATCAAGTATTGGTATGTTAAACTCTAAATCCCTGCAGAATGTGAAGGAAAAAAAATTAAAAATAGTAATACACAATTATATATTTTTATACAGAAATTTAGAAATCTAATCATATACAGCATTGTAGAGGACAGTCCTATGACATGTTTTTCTTGTCTCTTGTTTTCATTTATTACCATTTTTTTAAAACAAATATTTACTTGAGAGACAGAATGGCAGTAACAGGGTTTCAGGGTAAATCTTGAGGGGATTTGACTGATCTCGGCAGATACAAAAGTTACATTTCTTGTTATATAGGTCTTTCTTTATCTCTAATCATTCAGCAGAAAAGTAAAAAAAAGAAAAGAAAAATAGCATGGTACAAAAAGTAAAGTCATATTGATATGCTGAGCTCAAATCAACAAGTTCTGAATTGCCAGTCCTACAGACAACCCACTACTATTATGGACTACTGGACTATATTGGATTATTTTGCTGAATTCATGCACCTACAATATTTAAATGGCACCACAATACCCATCTCTGACAAAACTAAACAAAAAAGTGGGATAAAAATGAAGGACCATTTTGTATCTGTATATATATAAAGTAGTTAGGATAGATATACAGTTACATTCTCTTAATTCAATGAAAAGAAAGATTTTTTCTAATATTGTTTAGACAGGATATCATGTCTACATCTTATACTATGGATAAGAAGACAACAATATGCAATGTATTAATTATTGAAACTTTCCTACTAATGGGTTTTGAAACTATCTCATTGCAATTTTTTTCAATAAAATAATAAAAAATAAAGGGAATTATACCCTTCAGTGATGTTGGAAACTACTTATATCAAATTTATGTTTTTATTTTTTAAAGTATACAAAATAGAGAAAAAAGATGAATTAGAAATGATACAAGAATACACTAAACAAAGTAATAGGAATTCAACAATTGTTTCTGTATTGCATGCCATTGTCTTCCAATTAGTTGTTCATGTTACCAGATATAACCATGAAAGATTGGTCTAAAGAAAAAAACAAAGCAAAACAATATAAGTACTTTATACCAGTGATTCATTATATTTGTCATTATAAGTCTGTATTTGTTGTAAAGTTTGGAGTTACATGACAACCATATTCATCTAGAGTGTAGTCACTCTGGAGCAACCAGAATTCTTTCCCATTTTGAAAATACAAAAAATAAAAAGAATAAATCAAGATTTGCAAGGGCAGAAGACTTGCCAGGGTCAACTACTCAACTGAAAACCCTGTAAATGGTCCGGGTTTGTGAAATTCAAGTTAAATCTATTTTCCCAATTCCCAGAGTTGCTATTGTAACTGCATTTTCCAGAACTTGAGGTCATAGTAGCTGTGTTTAGCACTGATTATTAGCTCTAATTTCCAAAACAATAATGAGATAGATACCTTATTTTTCATACCACTGAATTTACATTTCCAGGGTCTTTATATTTTTAACCAAATTAAGGTAGAAATATGATACATCAGAACAAGGTTTATGTTACATCATGAAAATAAGGTTAACGTGAACACAACTATTATTGTTGGTAATTATTTTTATTAAGCAATCAATAGCTTCATTAAGTGACACATTAGTCTTTTTGATGCTTTCATGCGATAGAGGATAATGAGTTTACTTGAGCTAAACTATGTAGCGCTTTTAAAAGAGAAACCATTTTTCCCCCAAAGGGAATTACAAATAATAAAAAACCCTAAGCTGAACATTTTTATTCTCTGTGAAAGTCATCAAAGCAAAATGAAAATATTGGCATTCCAGAAGACAGTTTGCATTTTATTGAGCATGACTTTTACCAGGGACTTTTGCAGTTGTTCTAAGAGATGCCTGAATATGAAGCAGATTTTCTAGAAGGTGTATGACCCCTGTTTTTGTTTTTGAGCTTTGCAAAGACAGAAAAAGACTTGTTATTGTTTTTCTGTATGTATTGTAGCTATTTTTTGTATCTCCACACAGTTTTCAATGAAAACTCAAGAAAACAAAAAATCGTGCTAGACATCTCTTTTCACTGTTCATTTTCTTGTTTGTTTGAATGAAGGCTTTCTAACTATTTTAATGCCCTGCCTCAAACAAAGGTTAGGGTTACACAGGAATCTGTTGTCAATTAGCTATATACATTTGCTTTTCTAAAAGTTGTGTTTATTTACTTTTCTATTAGTTTATGTTTATGAGCCACTATTTATATCATGAAAAAGAGGATAAGACCAAGTGCATTCACTTTAAGAAAATATTTCATGTAGACTTGAGATGGCTTGGTCTGTTCTTCAGAAAGATTTCAGGAACAAATCTGATCCTTTCATATAGGCTTTGTCAACAGATCTGTTGACAGATCTTGTCATGGTTTGTGGTTTTTGCAAGGGGAATGGTACAATATAGGGCACATTTTTAAAGATTATTTTATAATGAATCACCCAAAAATTCTTAGACAAACAGTGCAGAAAATCTGTCCACATACCACTGGACCCCCCAGTAGTGTCGTGCATGAGTTCAGCTGAAGACCTAGAGCTCAGGATAATGCCTCCCAGAAGTCCAGCTGGAGGCCTAGAGCCCAGGGCAGTGTTGCATGCAGGCCTCTTCACCGATCTGCTCTGGAAAGGCCTGGAGATCAGCGGTGGAAGCTAGAAAGTCTATTCCAGCAGTATGAAGGGTCTGTACTAGGAGGCTGAGGGATGTAAACTAGAGCCGGGTAGCAATGTTCAGGGTAAGCGCCTGAGCTCCTCCAAAAGTCGCACAGCCATCCTCAACAACAGTGAGGCCCTGAACACTTCTGGCAATGAGGAAAGCTGAGTTCCCCCCAGGAAAGCCAAGGTGACAAACTTCATGAGACCAAGCTGTGTATCATCTTCCCATCCAGAGTCAGGAAGTGATGCTCAAGATGAGGACCAGAGATCTTCCAAAATGAATTATAGCCATTCTCAGTGACAATGAAGGTCCCAAATTCCTCCTCTGATGAGGATCCAAGTTCACTAGGAAAGCCAGCATGATGGTCCTCCAGCAGAATAACCCAGGAGGGCCATCAGCTTTGAGAAGCTCCAACAGCTTCCCTAACAGTTCTCCTACAGCCTCTCCAGTTCTTCCTCTTAAGATGCTGGCAACAACCGTCAAGCGGGCCTCCCACACCCAGCACCATGCTAGTTCAATTCTGATGGGTGGGACAAGTTGACTACCAGTTAGCGATCCATTCACCACTTGAGTGCACTGTGATAGGTCTGTCCAATCTCCCTGGCCTCTTGACAGTATTAACCTCCTTACTGTAATTGATGAATCCTGATACCACATCAAACTAGTGATTTCATTCTTAGAGACATTAGCATGCACACAGGTTTGTGAACTTAGAGAACATGGAGAGTTGAAATGATGCCCTGTGTGTGGCATGTTGGTGGATCATTTGCCTTGAGTCTTTGGATTGACACTGAGATTCCAACCAAGATGAATTTTCTTGTGTAGGCTGTGGAAAATCAGAATTGTGATTTTTCCATATACTATGTCAAGAAAGTGAGATGGTATTGAAGATGGTAGATGCAGACCCAGTTTTAGGGCACTTAAAGGTCCATTAAATGTATTTAAAAGGACTGCTTTGTTTTCAAAAACAATACTGGCAATAAAGCTGTTGGAGACCCACTGTATCATCCAGAAACTTTTCAAAGGCTCTAGGAGGAGAAAAACTTTCTGAGCAAGGCTTATCAGCTCCAATTTGAATCAAATTTTAGGAAGAAATAATTTGATCATAAGACTGACCCTTCTGGTTAAATCATGTTATTTAACATTTTCTTTTCAAGATTATTTTTCACTGGAAATGTAACATAACATTTTCTCATCTTATGCAGAACGTTTTAATCTATTTTCTCAAATTCAAGTCTTATCTCCCACTAATAAATTTGTCTCAATCATAACATTAAGATTTAGATTAGTGTTACTAATAAATTTAGCATAATATAAAGGTTCAGAGTGATTATATTTGGCATTAGATATTTAATCATCTTCATTATAATGTGTATTTCAAGTACATATATTTACATGTGTTTATCAGGCTATGTCTAATGATGCATTTTTAGGATACAGACTAAGTTTTATTTATTCAATTCTATAAGAAAATATAAAGTCTGTTTTGTTGAGTGCTAAGTTATAAAGGTCCATCACATATGCAGTATTATAGATCTTATTTATTTACAATTTTAGCCATTTTATAAATAATTATACAAGCTTCGTTACTTAGCACTTTATGAAAATATACATTTAAATAATTCAAAACATTAATTGTAAGAGATAAGCTTAGTAATGGTCATAATATATTAAGGCTATATATATATATATATATATATATATATATTTTTTTTTTTTTTTTAGTGTATTTAGTATACGGTCTACAGGTTCTCACTACCCAGATCGGACTCATAGTGATCCTCCTGTTTTCAGCCACCAGTGCACTGGGATTACCGGTACACACCATCACACCCAGTCTCAATCACCTTCTTAGGGAGCCCTAGGGACAGGGCCAGCATGCCACACTGGGGATTGAACCCCAGTCCCTGCATCTGCCTAAACAGGAGCTTTAATCCATGTTAAAGCTATGTAAAAGAGAAAATGATATATCTATTCAACTGTTAACCATTTATTCATTTTCATTGGAAATATTTTATGTTTCTTTATGAAAAAGGAAATTTTTTTCCACATGAAATTGCACAAAAATCAGCTGTGAATGCTTTGCAAGTCTTTGTTTTTCCAGTTCTATCAATGCATAGTTAAACTTCATATCTGTTATAGTCATGAGAGAAATATACTTTTTTGGGCAACATTTGTGGAAAAGCCAAGTATTGAGGAGGTAATTAAGAGTGATTCTGTTTTCTAGTAACCTTGAATAGTTTTACTTATGGGAAAGGTCATCTTGTAGATATAAGAAAATGTAGGAAATAAAAGTATTTGAAATATTGGTCTTGATTTTAAAGATGCTAATTCATGGGAAGCAGGGGTACATCTTCCCCAGTGCCAAAGTAGTCATAGAAAGCTATAGATGGACAGATTTTTTGTGAGGAGATAGTAAATTTCCATTTCTGGAAATGGACAGTAGGATGACTTGCAATGGTGGGATTTTCCAAGAACTAAGGAGATTTAGAGGCCATCTTGCGAGTGAGGCTTTCACTCACTTCTTAGCTCCTTGCACATTAATGAATTTACAAAATTCATGTTTTTTCACTTTGGAGACTCCAGAGGTGTAAATGTTCATGTGTGCTTGTGAATAAACATGGATGTCTGTGGTGCTTCAAGAACAAGCATACTGTTCACGTGAGTGATTAAAATTGGCCCAGAGCTATAGGTTGAAATATTCCTAAAAGACTTTGTGTTTCAAGTTGAGAAGCTTGAGCTTTACTTAGCAGAAGTTTATGGAGTCAGTAATTGGCAGGATTAGTTTAGCAGCTATCAGGTATAACAAGGCAAATCCTTGTTTGTAATATTCCTGTAAATAAACAGGTCTATAAGATATCACATAGAAAGTTTTAAGGTGAAAGCATATTTAATATTATTCTTAGTAACTGAATTGGCTTTATTTAGTATTGAAAAAGGAGGCATATGTATCAGTTTTGAAATTCATATGGGATTAAATTAGGAAATTTTATTCTCATCTCTCGGATTTGTTTCTGCAAAAGTGAATTAATCTGTTCTTAGCTTTAGCTTTGTAACGCTATACTTCCTGTACACTTCTGGCTTCAGTGCCCAGTTAGTTTTTAGTCTTCTTGATTGCTTCAGCTTCCACCAAAGACTCATTATTACATGTACCTGAACTCATTTGCTGTGACTATATACATGGAGGATTCAATCTGACTTTGAGACAGTCTTAAATGTTCCTATTTATATTTCAGCTACTCATGCGTGAACTTGATTACAAATTATGTGGACATAGCCATAGTTAGTTAATCCCCAAAACATATTGCAAGCATGTCATATTTCACTGCAGGAACAACAGAATACTCGCTGTCATCGGTGTTTTATGAAGATAAATTATTGAACCACAAAAGTTCATGAGATGAATTGTAACACAGCACTTGCCGTTTACCCCTGAAGGGATTGTGGCACTGTCAGTTAAACACTGGTGAGCACAACTCAGTTTTCGTTTCTAACGGCATTGCTGTCACTGTTGACAACTCCACCCGTCACAGCGGAAGTGGGCTCTTCCCAAACAACCCACGGGGCTAAGTTGCATTTCACATTGTCTCCTGCATAGCATTTGTGCTTCACTTATGTTAGACTTTTTTCATAAGTAAACTCAGCCTTTGAAACAATAATTTCTTTTAAAAACAAATGCCATGTAAAAGTATATCCAGACTAAAAACATACTTATTAATATTGTCATATCTGGTCCCCAAACATAAGAACTTCTACACTGCACAAAACAAATGTATTTAAAGTAAATATTATACTGTCACAGAAGAAAACAAGGCTTTCATCTTATTATTATATAGAAATAAACTGTGGTTGCATGAAGGGCATTTTATTGCATCAGTAGAGCCAACTTTGGCACCAAATTCATTTCGTATGAGCAGAATATATTTATTGAGGGGAAAAAAAACTCATGTCTGAGAGAGGGACAGGAGGGGGGCCCAAGTGGGTTGTCCCCAGGAACCAAATTCATTTTTACAAGACTTGGTGTCTGTAACGTAGCTGAGGCAATGGTTACTGACCCTAATTTAAGTGTACTCTACACTATGTCAGAAGAGAAGAACACATATTTCATTCAATTTTTAAAACATTTTATTGGTCCTAGAACTATAGACTTGATTTGCAGTTTTATTTGAAGGATGTTGCTTATCAATATGTATGACTTGAAACTCCAAAAATGAAAACACTGTACCATTCTTACGTACTTTCAAACAAAAAATATGACACATAAACAACAATAAGCACAACACAAAGACCCCAGGACTATCTAACCTGGCACACACCGGTCAGGCATTAGGTGACAGTACTTTGCTATATAATAACTCTGTCTCAGGGTAGACTGTCCTTCATGTCAGCGCTCCTGTAGGCTGCAAGAGGGACAGGAAGCAGAACCCAAGAATTCCAAGAAAGTGCCAGTAACACCTGAAATTCTGGAATTTCATGCCATTCTTTAGTCCAAAGTAATACAGAGACCACGGCAGCATGTGAGGAAGAAGAACAGCTGACAACCAGCCTCTCTTTCTAATCTACAAACCCTGTGCCATTTTCAATATTATCCTCCCAGCATAAGGTCCATTCATTCAACAGGAGGGTACAAAGAAATTATTCATTCAGGTGGTGATGGGATTGGAATTGTGCCCTATAAAGAAAAGTTTAAGCCAGTCTGAGTTTGGGGTAAGAGAAAAGTCTAAGCAGAAGGTGGCGGTAGAGCAACTGTTTTCGAATAAAAGCTCCATTGACCTACCAAAGACACTGTGGATTGAATTTATCCCTGCACTCCCATGCTTACTAATGAGGGATCATTAGATGCAAATGAATAACGTGAATTAGAATTGGGTGCTAAAATAGAATTAGATCCAATGATCACTGTAGCCAGGGGAGCCAGGACAGGAGAAGGGTTCCCAGTAGCCAAGGGTAAGCAAGCAGTAGTTCCAGGTATGTTGTGGTTCCAAGGAGCACAGTGTGGCTTTAGACTGATGTGCAGTTTGGCTGGGGCTTAGGATTCCTGCAGCAAAGAGCTTGTGAGGTAGAACATGGGATGCACACTTGCTCCACACTGGGAGACAGATAGAGACCTTGGGCATGATGCTGTGAAAACAGAAGATTTCAGAGGCTATTTGAATTTATTTAATGAAATCAATAATCTCCATGAAGCTAGAGTTAAATGGAGAGAGGAAAATATATTCTCATTCCTGCTGTTTCTGAAATGAATGATTCTTTAAAGGAACATTAACTTAGTACCTAAGACAAAGATCTAATCAATTTAGCAAGGTGTTGTAAAGATCTAGACAAGTTGCTCTGTCCTGAAACTGCTTAAATTTCTATTCCAAAAATGTAAGTTCTCCATGCAATAATGTTGCATGAAATCTAATCAACTGGCAGAAGGTGCGAGACCTTCTGCAAATCCTTCCTAAAGATGGGTTATAGAAAATTAAGCTCCAAAAAGCAGTTCTATTTCAATCTTTGCTAGGTGATTCTTAAGAGAAATAGAAGAGATATGGATTAGAGGGAAACTACCCGTCCTCAGTGAAGGCTGTCCAGAGTGAAACCCTCAAAACAGGAGGTGCACAGGACAGAAATCTGATTTGAGAAGACCATCATGTCTTTTCTCAGCCTAGTCTGTCTCTTTGGGGTTAATGTCTCTTCCCTGAAGGAACTTGGGAATGCAGAGAATAACTGCCTTTGAAAGTGAAAATCTCTAGCAGACCTATAAGTAAAATCCATGTCTACAGAGTTTTGTTTACAAATATCATCTGGTTTTCTAGACAGTATAAAGAATCTTTATTTTGCTGACCCTGGGCCTTTTCTTATTTATTAAAGCCCTTGAATTGAGGGCCACTTAAAGAATTGCTTTTTAAAAAGACAAAAACTTACGATATCCAATGATGGTGGAAATGTGTTAAACAAAACATCAAGTGAGGACCTAGGCACAGATGTTTAATTAGTTGGAAACACACATCTTTGAAGACAGAAAGCACAGGGAGGCATGTGTTTGTCCCTGTGTGCATCCAGCCTGCGCCTAGGTCAAACAGATTCCATCAGGTATTCGTGAAGGGGGTGGCAGTGGGTGGCCAGGTGTTCCTCTCAAGCCTGAGGGACTGAGACTGAGTGGGACTGAGACTGAGTCTCCAGAGATGCCCTTCTCTGTGTGGCAAACAGATATGCCGTCCTGTACAATCTGAAGAGGGCATCAATCTCTTGTTTCATAACTATATGATCTCCCTAAATACAAGGCATTTCTCAACCTGTGGTTCCTCAATGGTCCTCCTATTGACAAGTACAAGTAATTGCCACAAATGACCGGCTGCATGTGTCTTATCTAGCATGAAAGATGACCTGAATCTTACTAAATTCGAAGACATAGCTTATTAGACTTTTAAGAGCTGAAAGGAGATGCAGATGACATCACACGCACACCTGACCCACGGCCACATAGGGAGGAACAGGCTGTGGCCACCTGCGTAACAACCTTCTATGACAAATGGGGGTCGCTTGGCCCCAACACACACGATTAGTCTAAGTCTTGAACAATTCCAATGCTCTAGCTCTGTCAGGCAGACTTTGCTGGAAATGACCATCAAGAGAGACGCAGCATTAGCAAAGGAGGTGAGACTCGTGCGTGGTTTGAATTTGGTAGGTGCCAGATTTAAGGAAGAGCTAGAATAATCAGTAATACATTTTAGTCATACATTATATGCAACCAATGCATCAAAATAATGCATTTTTAAAAAATTCCTTTATTTATTACAGTGTCTCGCTACACATCAAGGATTCTTTTTCGCGGGGGTGGGGGGTGAGCTCAGCCGGCCCTGCGGGGAGGAGCTGGCATGGCATGTGGTGCTGGGGCTCGAACCGCGGTCCCTGAGAGGCACTCTAGACTGCTGAAAATAATGCATTTTTAATAATGCGATCGATATTAAAAAGTTACAAAGGAGATGCCCTGCAATCTTTTACATATTATTACACACTGACATACTGTTTCATACTGTCGCATACTAAACCTGAGGCAGAAGCATTGAAACTCAATTTGGAGTGACCACATTTCTAGTGCTCAACAAACACCCGTGGCCAGCGCCAACGTGATAGCGTAGACAGAGACCATGTCTGGTTTTGCACTTTCACTGAAGCTACTGAAAAGTCAGTTCCAACCCTAAGTTTATGTGCTGCCTTGTTCTTTAATTCTGACCCTAATCTTGGTGCTCTAGATCCTTCTTCTGAACTACTTTTGCCAGATAAACTCCTACACACCACCATACAGTACCTGATGGCACCTCAGGAAACAAGGGATTTGAGGGTCCAAAGCTGCAGTGATTTACTGCAAGGTTTTCTTATGCTACAGAAAGATTTTATTTAGTTCCTAATTTTTTATTTGCAAGTTTGTATTTTTTATTTTGTAGTTTTTAAAGGGCCCATCTCCAATAAGTAAAATCTGGATCCCACCAGTAGATTTAGTAAAAGTTCAAGAGCCACAGAATCTGGGCCTAATCCTGCTGAAAGCATAACAGTTTTCACCCTTTGATCATTCTGTACACTGAGGAAAAAAAATCAATCTTTTCTCCAAATTTGATCTGTAGTGCTTGCAAGTTTCGTTTTACTGTCAGTGCAAGGTGAGAAGGCCAGTGAGAAAAAGGCAAGAAACAGGTTAATGAGGCCAGGGTTTAGAGAGGGTGTGGAGGAGATACACTTTGCTGCACTTCAGCAAACTCCAGAGGACCAGAAACTGCCCTGTGAGGACCCAAAACAGCATGTGGTTAGAGCCAGCCTTTCCCTAAATGCTGCCTTATTTCCTTGGGCTATCGTCCTTCAAAGAGTATTGTAGCAGTAGGCAAATAAAGAGCTGAAAGTCACAGACACTTGTAGGTTTTCATAATGGAGATTTTATGGTATTCATTCATTCATTTACTCATTCATTCATTCATTCATTCATTCATTCATTCATTCATTCATTCATTCATTCATTCATTCATTCAAACAAATAAGAGGATCCCTCCTTGAAAGTGTAAGTCCTGTGGTTAATACAAAACAAATCAGTCTCATTCTTAGCCTGGCAGAGTCCATATTTCAGTGACAACCTCAATACTATAGGAATCATGGTAAGAAAGCAATAACCCTGTTGTTATAATAGGACATAGTTTACGCTGTACATCACCTTGAAATAGAACTTCAGTGAGAGGAGGGGTATAAGAAAAAAGGACTCTGGGAAAGTCATTGCCTTTAAAGTGACATTAAAGGCTGGGGAGATAGCTCAGTAGAATAAGCACTTGCTTGGCAAGCACAGGGGCCCGAGTTCAATCCTCAGTTCCAGCAAAAAAATTAGTAAATAAAATAAAGTTACATTAATAAGAAAACCCCACCTTATTCTCCATTACTGAGTATGTGTGTTTAATCACAAGACACTGTTAATGGTTCTTTATCACTTTGACTGCTATCTTTTTAGTTATTTGCTTTTTGTTTTCATCTTTCTTGCAATGTAAAAACAGTGCAGTGCTATGCAATTTATCTACAATATTTTATACTACAATAACATAACAATGCAATTCAGAGACCCAATAACATTGCACATGGGCTGTCAGAATTTATGGTTACTTTAGTTGACTTTCTCTATTTTGCCTTTTTCTCTTCTTTCTTGGTTTTCACAAAACTTGGAGGAGTGAGGAAGAAAACCGGGAGGCCATAGAAAGTTCCCAATTGGAAATGAAGCCTGCATATTGATGGGTTTGATATGTAGCCTTCTGCTCCCTTGTTCATCTTCACTGTTAAGTAGCTTTAATTTCAAGTCATCTCTCCTTTCTGCCATTAAACCATAATGCTGTCCCACGGTGCTAAATGGCTTTTGTTGGAGAAAATGAAATAACTACTCCGCAACCCTTAGAGACTTACAATGGGAATACACAACATGCCAAGAAACAGATAATTTAGAAACTTAAATAAAGCACCAAGGTCAGAGACTGAATTTTCCTCATGATAAATGTCTTAATAAAAGAGATTAAAAAACAAGTGGTTATAACGACTCCCATACCCCCAGTTCTGCCATAAAAATAATGATTAAATCCAACAATAGGCTCAAAATCCCATTTTATTCACTGTAATAATAGATAGAGTTTTAAAATCATTTTTATGGAAGCACAAATTTTGCAGTGAATGGAATGCTGCAGAGTTTTTCTGGGCTGCAAAACAGGATCAAGGATGCAGATCCTTTGAGCATCTGAAGCACAGAGAGGCTGGTGTACTCTGGAGACAACTTAGGGCTCTTCACCTGACTGGGTGCCTAGAGATTACACACCACAAGCAGATATGACTGAATCAGGGCTGTTTCTACAGCAGCTTTATAAGTTAGGTCATTAAAAAATGTTTTCTGCTTAGCAGGGGTGAAATTCTACTCACTCCTCTTGCTGGGGAGTTCTTGTACAGTGAATAACCAGTACCACTGGGTTGATGACCTTGTTTATAGATGCCTGAGGGTGGTGTCCCTTCTCACAAACCAACACATATGTTCTCGGGAATCTGTTGAACTTTTTGGAATCTTAATAAATCACTGATTCTCAATTCAGAATTGGAATCTAAATTTCTCTAGATCTCAAGATATCTTCTGAAGCTTGGCGATTTAAGCACCTGCCTGGGAAGCACAACTACCCAGGGTTTGATCCCCAGTACTGCATGCCCTTCCAGCCCTGGATCCTGGTATACCATGCTGGCCACCAAAACCAGGTGTGGTGGCACATGCTTATAATCCCAGTGGTGGAGAGACTGAAACAGAGGATCATTATGAGTCTAAGATGTGTAGCAAGACCCTATACTAAATAAATGAATAAACAAACAAACAAACAAATAAATAAATAAATAAATAAATAAAGATTGTAAAGAAAAAAAATCTTCTGAGGTCCACCATGGATATTTTATAGCCATTTGGGATATCAGCGTGGTTGAGCTGGTGACCACCACTGACTGCAGTTGTCCTGCAGTTCTCACTGGTATCTTAACCTGCTGTGCTTCCTTCTTCTGGATTTGAGTGACAGAGTGAGTCAACCAACTGTGGCTTGTTGTTCCACAGCCCCTGCGGCCCAGTGTGAGCTTGTTGTTCTGATCTGCACTGGTGGCCACCAGCCCTGCAGGGACCAGTGAGTGCTCATGGCTCCCCTCACCTTGGCCCCTCCATTCCTGTCTGAGTACGGGAGCTCCCTTCCTTGTGGTGTGGCCCCTCTCTACCTCAGACTGTTGCCTCTCTCTGGTCTCTTTCTGTTACAGCTGAGGGGTCACCTATGCACTCCTCTCAGGGGATGCTAAGTTACATCTAATCAGGAATTCCATGCTGTTCTGGGGAAGCAGTGCTTTCATGAGAGCCTCAGTCTAGGAGAGCAAGAGACAAATCTTACTTTGAGCCGTCACTGCTCTTATTTGTATTACATTTGCTTCAGAGATCCTTAACTTTGTCTGATCATGTAAAAATACAGCAGCTGACACTCTTCATGTCTGTCACTGTCTCATAAATGCTGATCAAAGCAAATTAGTTGCTCACCTCTACAAAGCTGCCTAGATTGGAATGTGGGAAATTATTATAAAATTACTAGGAGTCATGACCCTTATTGGATTGGAGATGCTATTTGTTGGATTTAAAACCTCTCTCTCTCTCTCTCTCTCTCTCTCTCTCTCTCTCTCTCTGTCTCTCTCTCTCTCTCTCTCTCTTCCCCTTTATGTGTTACATTACAAATTGTTTTTCATGTTATTCAAAGTGATTCTCCAAAGACTAAAACCTGTTTTTTAATTATTTAGAGGATGGAGCAATGAGACAGAGGTCATATTTAAATATCAATTTGTCCATATGTATGAGCCAGAAGCTGCATCCATCTGCACATCTGATTTTTACACGGTTACAGCGCACATTCCCTTTGCCTGATTCCCTGCTTTTGGGCAGGACATCTTCAGAGTGTAAGAGATCAAAGGATATTGAAAAGTGCTACCACAACCTCACTCAAATACTATGCATAGCTCAAATATTTCAGGCAAATCTTTGATCTTTTCCAAAGAAAGATAGTGGAGAAGTTGTAGCAAAATACTGAAATTTTTCATAATTTATGTATGTATTTCAAGAAAAAAATCATATTTACTTAAATCAAAGGTTAAAAATCAGTCATTTTTTATATAAAATGTTGCTCCTTAGGAAACATTAAGACAGTCAGACTCATAGAGTTAGAAGGTACTATGTGTTTTAACTTAGTTTAACTACATTTTGTATGTATCTTCTTTGTGTGTGTGGTACCAGGGATTGAACTCAGGACCTTGTTCTTGCCAAGCAGGCCCTTATTCTACTGAACTATCTCCACTTGTGTGTCTCCTCAATGCCAAGGTTGGGCTCAAACTTTCCATCTTTCTGCTTCAGAAAGCTCCAAGAGTGCTGGGGGTGCAGGTGTGTGACACCATGCTTGGGTCCTAAATTGGGTTTTAATTAAGAAGCTTTGGAGTGTTTGTTACTCTGTAGTCACTTTCTCCTGGAAGTGTCTTTCTATGATAGCATGTGGGCCTGTCCAGATAACATGTCACAGACCACATGGCTTATGCAGTAGAATTTATTCCCCATAGTTCTGGAAGCTTCTAGTCCACAGCCAGTGGTGGCCTCCTGAGGCCTCTGTGCAGAGTCAGCAGACACTGCCTTTCCCTCTGTCAGCACATGACTTCTTTGGATGTCTCTGTTCTAACCTCTTTTGCTTAAAAATGGCACCATGTCCCATGGGCTAAAGACCCATTTTAGTGATCCAACTTCAGTTCACTTGCTTCGGGGCCCTGTTCCAAATACATTCAGTTTTGGGCTCTGGAGGTTCAGACTTCAATAGACATGTTGCAGGGGAATATGTAATCCATACCCCTGTTTATTCCATTTTAATGATGGCAAATCATAGTTTTGAGTTCAATAGTTTTGAGTTGAGTACTGCAATATTGAAGCCACTGCTCTACTCTTTTTCATATGTTTCAATCTGTATCATGAGATTCTGCAATGTAGCCTGCATGCACTGCCACTGCCCTCTGTAGAGCTGCGCTTAAGTTCCACACATTGCACCTGAAGGGTGGTCCTGAAGCCAGGCTACTTATATGACTTCTGCACATCTCCTAACAAGGTAAGTGACTAAAAACACTCTTTGGATGATTATGTTGAGAAATATCATTATCGTGTACTGTTAGACTAATCCGTGTTGGAATTCTGGCTCATGTCTACCTTATGAATAGTGGTGAGGCTCAATTTCTTCCTAACTTCACCAGCACATAAGCACTGATTTTTGTCTGATCAGATGCCCGCCCAGCCAATGATTCATGAAGCTTAGAGTTGTCCAGCAGTACAAAATGTGAGGTAAAAGGGTCCCCAAACCTGAAGGTTTCAAGCAGTCAGATTTCATCAAATCTACATTTTTAGAATAGCCTTCTGCTATCCACATTGTATCACAGAATAGTTTGTGACAGTTTTCCACTATTTCTCAATAAAAGCAACTTTGAGGTATCACTTGAAAATCATTTTAGCTAGAAGCTCACTTGCTAGAGATTATACAATAGGTGAGCTTTTTCTGGGGGACAGTAGGATTTTTTTCTTCTTCCTAACAAGACCCAATACAGGAAAATTTTCTCATAGAAGTTCCACTTCTGGTGCCCTATCTGTACAACATAGCATTGTACCATCACTTTTTAGAGATGTAAAAGCCCAAGAAATATCTTAAACATTCTGAGTCAAATCCTCTTGGGGGAGACAGTGGGTTTCAGATTTTTTTTTAACATGGTCAGAACTAAGGGTTTTGCTGAATGAAAGCATGATTGAGCCCCAACAGTAGTGAAGGTCAGAATCATTAGGAGCCTGTAACTCACTGCCTAGATTTTATCACACAGCTTGGGTGAAAGCATTATTTTTTCTTTTTCTTTTTGGATGGAACCGGGGATTGAACTCAAGCCCTTGCGCTTGCCAAGGAAGCCCTTATGCTACTGAGCCATCTCCCTGGCCCTTCGAAAGCTTTATTAAAGCTTTTTGGGTGTACCACGTGGTTACAACCAAAGCAAAGGTTACAGTAAAAGGCTACAGTGATGAGAAGTTAGACAATGACATTATGAATTATCACTTATTTTAGATTTTTTTTCAGTGGAACCAAGAATTGGACTCAGGCCCTTGCACTTGCCAGGGAAGTGCTTATTCCACTGAGCCATCTCCCTGGCTTGAATTATCACTTTTTAAAAAAATCATTGTCATGCTAAGGGCCTGCCGCCAAGTAGCTCAGCTGATTAAAGCTCCTGTTCAGGCAGAGCAGGGGTTCGAGATTCATCCCTGGCCTGCTGTGGCGGCCCCATCCCAGGGGTGCTCTGAGACAGCTACTGAGACTGGGCGGTGGCGAGCGCCTGCAATCCCAGAACTTGGGAGCCCGAATAGTGATGAAAGGAGTCCAATCTAGTAGTGAAAGCATGTAAACTCTAGATAAAATAAAATAAAGTGAATAATTGCAGTGCTAAAACTTATAATAACAGGACCAAATCTGAATATTTCATTCTTGCTGTAAGGCATGCAGCACCCCTTGTGGAGGACTGTAAGTCCTGGGCACAGAGGTGTTGGCTTCGGACTAGGGGCTCACTGCAGTCTGTAGTAGGAAACTTTAGCTAGCTTGAAATCCCCTGAAAGATTTATTACAACACAGATTGCTGGGCCCAAGTGCAGTGTTTCTTACTCAGTAATTCTGGGTTGGGTCCAAAATTTAAATGTTGGGGAAATTTAAGGATATATGATACTTCTAGTTCAGGAACAGCAATTTGAGAACCAATGTTGTCCAGTTTCCACACCCATAGGAAGGCAGACAGCCTTTCTTATGCAGGCAGAGCCATTGTTATTCTTCCCAGTTGAATAAATAAGGAACCATCAAACCAAGTCTTCCTATATTACTTCCAAGAACATGGAGACAAAAATAGGACTAGACAGAATCTCTGGTATTCCTCACTGCTACTTTAAATTCTTATGAGTGTAATAAATGGGGTAGATTAAAAAGTAGATGGTATACATTTAATTTCCATTCATCATCTTATACACACTAGCTTTTATTGAACCTTCCCCTTTCCCTCTGGGTTATAATGAATGTTTCGATTTAATTGCAAAATGTATAAGGTGTGTATGAGATAACTGAATTTTTCTTTTGAATTTTTTCATAGTCTTAATTTGTAAAAAAATAATTGAGTACTCAGAGATATAGGCTTTCATATCATGTATCAAGGAGACTTGAAATAAAATATTCGAAATTTAATGCAGGTTCTTTCTTGGCTCAGGCTCCTTTTAATAAACTGTGTCCAGCTCCCACCTTCTCGACCCCTAAGTCACTTCCCATGCCACCACTATGCTCAGTGACCTGTGCTAATAAGACAACATGGGCTGTGCTGTTTTATGGGCCCAGACACAGCGGGGCTTTCTTTCGACTCTACTGAGTAACAACACATCTTCAAATAGCCTTTTTGAATTTCACA
This sequence comes from Ctenomys sociabilis, assembly GCA_004027165.1. NCBI lineage: Eukaryota > Metazoa > Chordata > Mammalia > Rodentia > Ctenomyidae > Ctenomys > Ctenomys sociabilis. The sequence goes on from PVKA01004302.1 coordinate 96,829, forward strand.
ACCTAAAGAAGACAAGGCCCATCCTTCTCTCTCATGCTGAAAATCAGAGGTCTTGTCTCCTCCCTCTGGGTCACAATTTCTTCCTCACCAACACATTGACCTGGAAATTGGGCGACAGAAAGGTGGCTTGGTGTTTGCCCAGCTCCTGGCTAGAAAGCTTTCCTTTTTCCTTCTTGTGCTGATGCAGTTCACATGCAGAAAACACTCTTCATTCTGAAGACTAATTATATGATCTTATTTTTCAAAGGCCCATGCCACCACACACCCTTTTCCTATCAAAATATGCATAGAAATTTTACCCATCAGTTCCACAGGGTTACTTGTAATATCCTTAAGACTGTACCTGCCAACTGGTAATATTCTGTAGAACAAGTACAGAATTAACCAGAATTACCTTTCCTTTTAAAACTATCCAGTACCCAACCCATAACATACATAATGGTCAACACTGCAATCAAACAGAGGTATTGAAAGAGTCACACAACCAACACCAAATGTAAAATCCATATTGTTCATTTGGCAGTTTGTGTACCTAAACAAACAACCGCATACACAAATAGACTTCATTTTATTTGGCAGAGGATTGCTCTCTCCACACACTTCTCCTTTGTGGCAGTTTTATTTTCTATCACAATTTTGTGTCTAAATCGTTCCTGTGCACTGCCAACACATGATTGCAATTATAATTTTAAAATACAGGCAATTCGATGTTTCTTCCCTTTTCTGGGCAGGATAATTATATTTCTTTGGAATATAAATTGCCACCATTTTTAGAGTAAGAAATTTTTCATAGAACAATTAAGTCTTTGCTGAAACATGAAATAGAAGATCGTTCTAGAGAAGATTACAGCGTTTCAATTCAGTGCTTCCAATGAGAATTTTAAAAATTGGCTTAACATTGCCTAAAGTCACCTCCGATGCTAAGATGTCAAGCTGTAATTTTGAACGAGCTTAAATGCATTCAAAAATGTAAGCAATTCTTGTAAACTATAAAGTCATTCTAGTGAATCGAATAATATTTCTATCAAAAATAGGAAATATCATGTGGTTCTAATGTTAAGTCAAATTTTTAGGAAGTGAAACTTTCAGGTAAAATTGGAAACATCTGTGCACCACTTGTTTCTTTTATGGAAGGCGTGAGTAGCAAAACAAGAAATAAAATTAAAGTTATTTTTAAGCAAAATAAAAACCTTTATTTCTAAATGATCATTTGATTTAAAGTAGTTAGTTTTATGGCAGAATTTTGGGGAAATTTCATTTATACACTACTATTTACTTATACATTTTCCTTTTCTATCCCTGCAAGACTTTGGAGTTGTTTCCATTTTTGTGGTATAATTTGTGAACAATGTGTTGTTTACATTAGAAAAACATTGCAAAGCTTTATATCCAACAAGCCTTCTGAAGTAGAAGACTTCTGACAATCAGAGGGCTTTCCAAAAGGAACAAAGACCCTGGGAGTTCCAGGGAGACAGGCTGCATCCAGCACTCTAGCTGATACCATTTCTGATTCCCACTAAAGGACCTCAGGACAGTGGGGGAAAATGCAACCCTTGGCACACATGGGGAGCACATGAAAGCGGTAACAACCTCATTGTCAGAAATGATGAATTCAAAGGTGCATGAGGTCAAAGATCAGGTAGTCAGCCACCACAGTGGACTCAGAGGAAATAGCGTGTCTCATTTTCTCTACTTTTTGGGTGAAGCAAGTAAAAATACAATAACTCATCGCTTACCTGGGAACAATATTTACACCCTGGAAGCTAAGGCCTGCTCATAACACACCCTCTATGCTGCCTCTATGGCGTCTGATGCAGAAGGTGTTTTCAGAAAACAGTACTCTCAGAAACACAGGGGCTGGGGTCATGAGTCCACCTACAGCCTGAGGATGGCTCCAGATGCTGAATGGGAAGTGATCAGAATTGTGTCCAGGGTGGCCTGGCCAGAAGGTTCTTCCCTACTGTAATCTGCATCTAAGACTGCTATCCCCAGGTCTGCTCTGAACACTCTGCAAAGACCCACCAACAGTTTTGCTGGTAGCAGTTAAGCAATTAGTCAGGATTACTCATCCTTACTAATTCTTTTACTAATTACTAATCCTTACTCATTCTTTTCACCTTCAACGTGCTCAGAGATCTCTGGCATCTGTCCCACGGTGGATCCTTTCACTGTCAAGCGACTTAAAGTGTTTTCTCTTTCCTTAAAGCCTCAAAGAAATGGCGGTGGCTCCAAAAGCCCACCCGCATACCTTTCCTTTGGGTGAGAAATTATTTTTCTTTCTTTGTAAGTGAGTCAAGGAAATTAAAACTATGTACCTCTGAGTTCTTTGTATATACTAGCTGTTGGCCTTCTGCCTGAGCGGTAGCTGGCAACATTTTCTCCATTCTTTAAGTTATATTTTAGGTCTGTTGGTTGTTTCTTTTGCTGGACAGAAAATTTTAATTTATGTGATCTCACTTGTTAATTCTTTGGGATATTTTCTGTGCAGCTAGGATTCTATTGAGAAAATCATCGCCGATGCCAATGACTATAACTTATACCTATTTTAGAAAGCCAGACAATAAATAAACATATTAATAAAAGAAAAATAATAAGATTGGGGAGATAGATTTTTATCAAATGGGAAGGGGATCCAGAGATTGAGGAAGGGACAAGGAATGAAGGAAAAGGGAAGAAAGAAACTCTGATTCACTCTGTAAACATGTCCGCTCCACACGAGGCTGGTGAGCACTGAGTACTCTAAGTGTGTGCTAATGAATGAAGGGAACTCTTTCTCTAAAAGTAGGCAAAGAAAACATAGTGAAAAGAAAATAGAAAGAGGGAGAAAAAAAACTATTTCTAAACCTGTTGCAGGATAGAAACTTGTTTTGCAAATGCAATTCAAAGCCCTTCTTTAAAGTAGTTCCTGATAAAACAATTTTCTGGTAGACTTTCATGGTATTTAAAGATCCTTTCTGGGAAGAGCCACTCAAGTGACCTTCTGTCGGGAGCCATTCCAAGATGGCGACCGCTCCTCGCTCCCCCGCCCATCGTGTCTGCCAAGATGGCGCTTACATCCGGCTTCTGGTTCTTGTTTCTCTCTGGGATTTAGTTAGAAGTTTCCCTTCTTTTTTCAAACGTTCTTTTCTTTCTTTTTCTTTTTGTTTTTTCCTTTCTCTTTTTTCTTGTTCCAATTGCTCCTCTTCTTTCCTCTTGGCTTCTAACTCTTCAAGTCGTTTTATGCGTTCTTCCTCTTCTCTCTTCTGTCTTTCCTCCTCTTCTTTAAGCTTAGCCAGAGCTTCTTGCATAGCTTTAACAGTAGCCTTGCTAGGTCCTTTTTTCTTTTCTTTCTCTTTATCTTCCTTTTCTGTTTTCTTTTTCTTCTTATCTTTCTTCTTTTTATCTCCTTCATTGTCATCTTCTGCAGCTGTGAACATCTCTCTCTCTGCAGAGGCTGGGCCCCCTCCAGCATCAGCACTCCCTTTGGATCCGATTGCTTCCTCTTCAAGTTTCTTTTGAGGTTCTTTTTGTTTACCCTGATCCTTTTTACTTGTTTCTAATTCTTCTTTTTCTTTCAATTTCCGTAGCTTTGCTTTTTCTTCATCTCGCTTCTTCCTCTCACGCTCCTTCTTTTCTGCCTTCTTTTGGGCCACTGTCTTAATTTTAAAGGAAGAATCATCATCTTCATTCTCA
>PVKA01004303.1:0-48606 GCA_004027165.1 Ctenomys sociabilis
AGAAAGAAAGAAAGAAGTTATGAAATACAACAGTACTCTTACTCTTTCTGGATATATTTGCTTGGAATGAAACTATGAAAGCATATATGGGAATAATCCAGGATAAGTGGGGAATTTGACTTTGTATGTTATGTTTAATTTCTCTTACCAAAAAGGAGATATGAAGAAAATAAGGGAAAATGTTAGCATCTGTTAATCTGATGAGCAGTACATCACATCTGTTACATCTTTTTGTATGATTATATATTTGATATTTTGAAATATATAAAATAGTAAAAATCTAACATATTTTATTAATGTTTTATCATTGTAGAAAATCTGAGGATTTGATGGATTATAATAGAGAAAGACAATGAATTTTAAATGCTGTAATTTTGGCTACTTGATCTAATATCTGCCAAGTATAACAAGTCTTAACCAAGTAAGAATTCATATAGAACCTTCATGTAGGTTCACATAGTGACATCCTATATGTGTACATAGGAAGGAGAATTTCTGTATTCTTCACACCCTTGACCCTGCCCTTCCAAAGGCTGGCTTGGCTGACAAAAGACAAAACAAAAACTCATTTGGAGATAGGAAGTAGTATCATGTATTCTCATATCAAAAGCAAACCTAAGATGTCAATCAAAACTTATGCAAATGGAAGACCAGAAGACAAGCGCCACAACCATCGATCATTAGACCTGATTGGCCTCCATAGAACATTCTCCCTCATGTAGAAGAGCACTCCTTCTTGTCAAGTTCACATGGAACACACACCAAGGTGAACCATTTTCTGGGCTATGAAGCAGAGTCCTTCAGACTCACACCCAGAAACAAGTTTTGTGTTGCCTAAAACATGGAGGACACCTTAGGTCACAGAACACAGTATGACAGAAGAGAATGTAGATTTTTTTTTGTCTGTTGAGTGACAACTGTCCATAATAGGCATAGCCAGGCTGTTCAGGAGGAGAAGGAAAAGCTGTAAAGCATAGATACCACAGCGCAAGCCAGAGATATATGCAATGATGCCTGAGAAGGTCCTGTAGTTGGGTACTCAGGGGCCTTGGTGGAGAGGATGTGGAGTCAGCTGAAGAAAGCTGGGCCCTGGCTCTCCCACCTCCCCACAAGAGACTGAGGGCCAGGCCCTCCCATTTCCTCTTTTTGGCCACCAGCTTCCTCTTCAGCACAATGGCATCAGTACCAATAGACTCCAGTCACTCTACGACTACCATTCTACCTTGATGTGACTACTTTTGTATTCATTCTCATTTCTGTTGGTCCCCAAGGAAAGGCTTCATTTTTGGTAAACTTTGTGTCAGAAGGTAGGAGATATGGTGAGACCCTAGAGGTTACATTTGCTTACACAGAGTGGATTATTTTTCCCACAACTGTGGATATGTACAGACATATTCCAAGGGTTCCACAAGGACATATTTACAAACAGCCTCTAAAAAGCAGTAAAATGGCAAAATAAGCCTTGCAAGAGAAATTCTGTATACCAGACAATTTAATTCTGAACAATAGACCACATGAGGGTGTATAAATAACTAATTATGCTGGACAACATGAACAGCTTTTTTGGATGATTGCAAAATTGGGGAGGAAGGAAATGTGATGGGTATTTATACATTTGGGCTTCAGTCAAAGATTTCATATTCACTCTTAAGCAATTTGACTTACAAAATTAGCTCAGACTGGAACATGGTCACACAATTCAAAACTGACAGAAAGTCTGCTATCTCCAGGGAACAATGTGTGTCCAAGTATCCCAGGGAATAGGATGCAGGAGAGGGCTGTGCATTACTGCACTCTACATAAGATGCTTCGTGAATGGTATTTTGGTTTCCATAACGACCTATAGAAAAGGAAAAAGAGATGATTTGGGAGCATTTGCAATATGGTTTCCAGTAAGAAATCCAGCCTATCATGTTGTCACATAAGCACACACTCCTGCATACTCAGCTCTGCATTTTTCCTGAAACTCTACTGGGTCAACAACATTATGACATGCCTGGGTAGTACAGAGACTGAGTCTTTATGAAGTGCATGAGGATACCTCTCTTGCCACCACATATTTGGTGTCTATGCAAAAGATATTTGTTCGATCAATAAATTATGGAGGATATGAATCATACATAATATTTACCCAAAAATGATCCTTAGCCTGAAGGATGATACAAAGCCATAGTTTACTCTGGTGCAGAGGAAGGTTCAGTATATGCCTTATTGAAGCACCTTACTGAACCCTTACTGAAGTACCTTATTGAAGCTCTGTGGACAAAGAGGGAACAAAGTGACTAATTGTGACCTTAGATGTCATCAAGTCTTCCCTTTCTGCTACACAGCCTTTGCACATCCATGTCTTCATTTCGATTCACTCTTAGTCCTCTTCAGAATGGGTACTGGTGAGAGAGACATGAATAAACAGTGTCAGACACTCTGGAAGAGTAGACTACAAACAAATGCATATATAAATATTATTTGTGAACTATATTTTGATGAAAATGTATATATTACCCTGAGGTACAATGATACAAGGACAAGGAACTGAGGATTTTCATTGTTTGTTTGTTCAGATAAGCATCATAACCTGAAACTATGTAGCCTAGGCTCAGTTCACTATTGTGGTAAGGGCATCCACTGGTGTCTGAGATACTGAAGGACCCTCAAGAGGAAATAGTTCAGCAGAAAGAGAGAAAGAGAGACCAGAATATGGGGTAGATTTAGTAGACTTGTGCCCAGAATGGGAAACTGGAATGTACCAACTCAAAGCTCTAGGAATATCTGGGAACAAATACCATCCATTGTCCTAGAACAATAATTTAGGCAGAACCTCAAGCCATGATCCCAGAAGAAGGGCCCTAGAGTCCTCCAGGCTTCTAGGACCTCTTACATGGCTGCTTTGAATGGATGCTTGCATGTCATTGGAGCTCTGTCACAAATGTAAGCATTAGTCTCAGTGCCCAGAAATTACCACTCTACTTTGGAGGCCTTTTCAACTGGACTGTTGGTCCTCCTGCTGTGTCCTTCCAACCACACCATGGTACTTGGGCTTGCCCTACACCACTTTCCCTAAAGCAGCATTCTCCCCTGCTAAATTGAATTTTGCATCCCCACTACAGATGTGATGGGTCTAGGGGGAGGGGATAAAACTTCACACAGAAATCTAGAATTATTTAAATATAGAAACTTTTAACTTTTTCTGATAGAAAAATCATACCCCTATGCATTTCAGAGTTTCAACCTCGAGAGATCCTTGGCTAAAAATGAAGGTTTCTTCAAGGTGAAAGATACCATAGTTTAGTTGGCCATGACGTTCAGTAGAATACTGTTTCACAGCAGCTACTGCAAGTCAGAAGTGGGAGTGAACCAGTCAGAGTTACAAAGACTTGCTCAGCTTTCAAGACATTTTCCTTGAAAGACAAGGACAAAGGCAGGATGAGCTCTCAATCAGCTGCTTCCTTTGGGAGGCCTGCTGCAGCAGAACTGGCCATGGAACAGTTGCCAGGAGTGAAGCGTTGAAATTACTGCCCACAAGAGCTCAGGGTCAGAGGTTCCTAGAAGTATTTCCTGCTTGAATCAAAGGAGCACAGGAGTAGGACAAGGCCCAGAGTTAAATCCAAAGTCATTTTAAAGCAACAGCCACACACTGATCCCCTTAGGTGAAGCAGAATCTGCCCTAGTGGCCAACAATCAAGACAAGCCTTTTGTTCTTATTGAGACCTGGAAGCATCCTTTTCTATGAGGAGAAAATTGTGGGACTGTAAGGCTAGTGGTCCTAAAGCAGGACCACAGCACTGATTTTCTTCTCCATTTTGCAGCTAGATGTTGACCCCAGGGCTTTGCACATTCGAGGAAAGCACTCTACCCCTGAGTGATGTTCCCATGCATGTCTTTGGGTTTGGTATCCCTCGCTTTATTATGCAAGGCACCAAAGTTGGATGAGAAAAGCCCTGAGTTCAAGATCTACTCTACCACCTTACAGGTGGCTGGCCTTCCCTCAGCTTTGGTTTGAGGCATTAAAGCCAAGAATTAGTTCTTCATCGAGCAACCTCAGGAATAGAATGAATCTGAGGAAAAATGTCCTCCACTGTTCCAGCACAATCCCTTCAGCAGTAACATATGCTCTCCACACTATAGGAGATCCTAGTTCTCTAGTGATTAATCCTATTGGGTGAATTTTTCTCTACTTCAGTCTGTGCTTTTTCCCTTCATGTCATGAAGTCTGAATGGGCAGCTGTTGCCTCCTTCATGAGCCTGCTGTCTATCTGTCTCCATCTTGATCTATAGGGGAACCAACAAGGTGTCCTACCTATGGAGCTGTGAACAACTTCCAGTCTGAGGAAGCTGTTTGCATTGCTCACATCAGAGAAAATAATCAGAGAAAGATGGGAGATTCATTCACAATCTTAGAAATCCATAATACAGCATAACCAAACAGGGAGAGAACACTGGATCTGCCAGCCTTGCCTAGAACATTCTGAACATAATGGAGTTCATTATACTGCACAGAGAACTCAAGGTCAGATCTTCCTGGGCCTCAGTCCACTTCCTTGCTGGGCAACCTCCCAAAATCAGATACAGCTAACTTAAGGTAAATTATAATGAATTAGAATCAGCTAATCTAGATGTCATAGCACATGCCTGCAGTGTCAGTACCCGGGGCTCTGTGGTTGGAGGGTTGGAAGTTTAAAACCTATCTGGAACACAAAACAATACGCTGCCTAAAAAAGAAACCCAAAATGTAAAACATGTCACATAATAAGATCCAAGGAGTTTTGCATTTTTGAATTCCTTCTCTCCCCCAGGGGCAGAGAAATGAAAGGAAACAGTAATAACAAGAATAACTAATGTTTAGGTAGCTCCCATGGAAGGAATGTTTCATTAGGTGCTGTTCTAAGAGCTTTCCTTGCATTGGCCTTCAGAACAAGGTGAAGGCAGAGTAGTGCCTTTATTCCTGTGCTATAGGTGCATGAGCAGAAGGTTGGTGAGAACCGGGCTCACCTCAGGGGGTGTAGGCTCTGGGACTCTACCAAGACTGAGATCGATAGCTGGACAGCAAAATGCTGCTTACCCACTGGGCTGCACTGCAACCCACTACTGTGCTTATTAACACACAAGGGCCTTTCAACCTCATGTTCTAAGATCTGGGACATAGCTTCTTGCTTATCCCTGTTAGGATGGAGTTATTTACCCTATGACATATATTCTGATTCAGTTTTTGTACCATAAGAGTACTTTCCTGTCATTTGTAATGATTCAGCTTCCAATGAACTCATTAACTGAATAACAGCTTTTCCTCAGCTAACTGCCTTTGGAAAGTGGCCACACATCACGCAGCTATTCATGATGTGAGGAAGAATATTGTATATATCGACTAAACTTAGAATTCACAATGATTGATCCGATCTCACTGATGAGGCACAGGGAAAAGAGCAGGTATGTACAAAAGAAGGTAAAGAAATTGCTGGGAGGGCCCAGACAGACCCAGTCCAGAATCTTCTGCTCAGCCCTCCCCTCCTCCAAGCCTACAAATCTCCTCACTGTGGGGCAGGGAAGGAAAGCACCCTGCCTACATCTGCTTGCGACTGACCATGCTGACCCACAAGCATCCTGATTTGATCCAATCCCTTCTGACACCGGCAAAGACAGGATGCTGCTGTCCACAGAATGAAGCCAGAGTGGCTCGAGACACCTCTCTGTTAGTCTTCCAACAAACTGCAGCCTTCATGCTCGTCCTCCAAAGCTATTGAAGCTTCTCCATTGCTTAGGCACGCCCTTGCTTTTCTTAATCCACCAACTTCCTGTTCAGTCTCCAAGCCTCTTTCATCATCCCCTTCCTCTCTGTCTCAGACAGTCCCAATTCAGTATCCCATCTTTGCTTCTTAGGTTTCCCACTACACAGAATAGATACTGCTATTTCAGACTGATTCCTAATCTTTTTGCATTAAATGATGTGCATCTGTCTATCTCACCAGGGTGTCCCTCCAACTGGCAGGGGGAAGGTCATATACTTCCCTGAGCAGTCCCTTAACATAGTTCCTGGGAAAAGGAAACTTCCAATAAATTTTATGTGGACTGAACCTCATATACAGCTGACTAAAACTATTTGTGACTCAGGTTCAAGTGGGGAGTCTATGCCTATAGACTAAAGCAGCCAACAAACTTCTCTCAAAGAGACTGTAAGATAGTACAACCCATAAGTTTCTGAGAGCCAGAGGGAAAACTCAGCCATTAGCATTTCAAGATTTATTTAACTAAAGGCATCCTTCCACCACAAAGCATGACTATGATTTCTCTTATTATCTAGCACATGAATAAGAATCATTATAATGATAAATTAGTGGCAGGAGTCTTTTAATTTTAGAAAGGAAAATTAATAAGGCACAATGAAATTGTATTTATAGAATCTCATTCAGGTATTCTTTACACATACTCCTGAGTAATAATTAACTTTATGGCACTTTTAGCTGGTAGATCATTTATGATTTCATCATCACATTAATACAGAGAAGATAGATCCATTGCCAGTTTACATAGAAGAATCTAAGGTCTAGGCAAACAAAAAGATAATAAACTATTAAGTACTACAACTGACTCTCAATCTAGGACCCCTAACTCTACTGGGTTGGTTCTCTTCTTCCAGGTATTGTGAGCACTTCAGGAATTCCCCTACGTGTAAGCTTTCCGAGACAGTAGCTTCCTTTCCATACCCCTGTGTTCTTCATCAGAGCCCTGTGAGTATCAGTTCTGTCTCAGCCACACTTATGTAAGTACCCTTTTGGCTTCTTGGTATTGCAAAACCTTGTCACGAGGGCATTTTAGTGTCCAAGAGCCCCGCAAACTTCAGGATGATCCACAGACTCACTTTTAATGCTTTCTGTCAAGTATCTGCCTTCACGAAGTAATCTTTGTCTTAACTCCGAGCACAGCCCTTCTTCCTGTCAGTTTTACTCTGCCAAAAAATAGTCTTATGTGTTTAAAATGAAAACAGAGATGTGATGATACTAAGGGAAGGTGCTATTTTTTATTTATTTATTTATTTATTTTTGTCTTTTTGAGACAGGGTCTCACTGTGCAGTTCAGGATGGCCTTAAGCTCACTTTGTAGCTCAAGCTGGTCTCGAACTCACAACAATTCTCCTGCCTCAGCCTCCCGGGTGCTAGGATTACAGGCATGTGCCACCATGCTGGGCTAGGGAAGGTGCTATTATAGCAATCTGAGTGCTCACCTACCACTAGAGCATTAACTGATGATGTAAGTTTTCTGTTATCTGGAACACAGCTTGACATATGGAGGTTCTCAGGACATACTTGAAGCTGAAAGAAGAAAGTAAAACAAGAACCAGTAATATTAACAAATACACTACTGGGTGAACAGACAATTACAGCAAACCCTTGAGTCAAAAATGGCTGAAACTCATTTCCTCTGAGGCTACAGCAGGAAAGGAATTAGGAAACCGTTGCCTTTATTGCATGCTTTCTGCAGTATTCAATTTCAGTGTGCATTCAGTCTAAGCTAAACTAGGCTTTGCTCAACCACTCCACCTAAAAAGGGCTTCTTTTTCACCCCAAATCTGAAAACCAGCACAAAGGCACTGTGTTTGCAACTTATTCTAGCGTAATGGTGTAGATCTAAAATACACCCCAAAAGTTGCAAGAGTGATCAGATCGGAGGCTGCTGTGCTCATCAGTAGAGTCCATCCTGTCATGTGCCATGAGATGGTGATCCTCAGGAGAGCAGAGGGACCCCTGGGCCGTGCCTTTGGTGGTGTCTCTGTTGCTGTGACCATGCCAGCTCTTTGTGCTTTGTAGCTGACAGCAGTGGGGCAGCTTCCCTCTTCCATGCTATGCCACCATGCCATCTTCTTGGGGCAGCCAGCTGGCCATGAATGGAATCCTCCAAAGCCTCTTCTCCTGTAAATCACAGGTGTTGGTATTTTTCCCCAGTGATGGGAAAGTTGTTGCCTGTCATCACCAATTGTTGCCCATCCATACATCACACGTATAAATTACTTCAATAAAAAAATCAGGCATTAAATATGTCTTACAAATCAATCCAGTCATTTTATGTTTTTGTCACTTGATGTAGCTGGGTCATATAAACAAAATTTTAGAACCTTTTGTTGTCCAAGAGCCTTTCCTTTCTTTCTCCTCCCTGAAGTCTAGAGCAATAGGAGGAACAACAGAAGAAGCAGACAAAGCTCATTAGGGAGATCCCACTCCTTTTTTTGTGCTCACCACTGTTTCTGTCAGAGTGATTTTCTAGATCCTGTACCTCTCAGCTCTCTCTTAGACCTATTTCCAGGGTGGATGACAACTCTTGTGACTCCCCTGACTGTGCACTTCTGTGCAAGTCAAGCTGTAGGCACCCAAGCTCAGGGCAGTGCTGCCCACTGCAGAGGGTGGAGGAAGAGACTCCACCATCAGTGTACCCAGATCGCTCTCACACGTTGCTCACCTGCACCTTCAGACTACGCTGCCTGCAGTGACTGGATGTGGATGATGAGCCGTGCTGGAAAGGATCAACTTCGGCAGAAGCTCATCGATGGTGTTCAAGCTTTAGATGACGGAAGAGACAATAGAACAAGTGGGTGGAGTAAGCAGAAGGGCGCTGTGGCCCTGCCACAACTGCCTGCGGCTGTGGATCCCCCACAGCTCACTTCTCTGGGACACAGGTCACTTCTCTTTGAGGTGAGAAAAAAACCCTGCCTTGACAACTTCATAGAGTTGCCATAAGGGTCAAAGGAGATCCAGAGAAGGAAAAGTTTTAGGAACTATGAATCTCTGTACATTTTGAAAGACATTTGTTATGAAACAATAGGCTGACAAAAAGGAGAAATTGGTTTTCCTCCCTGGCCTGGAACTTAGAGTCACAAAGCAGCTAACTCAGCAGCTTTGAGGTAGACCTAGGGAAAGAATTCTGGCCCTCTGCCTCCTATCCCAGTTGTTAAAATCCAGCATATGACTCCAGGGTAGAATGCATCCTGCAGATGCAGTCTGTAAAAGCAGGCTCAGATGGTCCCCTGTGCATGGCCCAGACCCTCCTCCAGGCCCCAGAGGACAGGTGTCTGAGAGGGAACTGCGCTCTCCTCCTTGGGCCTAATCTTTAGGATCAGACTAAGAAAGTAGGCACCAAAAGCTCTGCTTCTCAGAAATGTTATGGAATTTAGCTGGATCCTTGAAGCCCTATGAAGCAGGTGTCACCATCCTATTTTCAAGATGAGATTTGAAATCAGAGCAATGAAGCAAGTGACTTATGTCTGCACTATTTAGAGGACCACATTGTCTCTGTCTGAGCTCCTGGCACTCATGGCCACTAAATGTGGGGGTAGGAAGCTGACCAAAGGGTGTAAGAACAGAGCTCTGGGCTGGGCAAGGCCCTTACTTACTCTCCATCATGAAGGATGCCTGTTGTTAGGAAACAACAGTGCCAGCAGCCTGGGGGTGACTTCACCAGCTCTGGCCTTCCAGTCTGCTCCTGACTTCTGCTCTCCAGGGTACTCTTCCAGGAAGTTGTTACACCCAGGACATATCTCCAAGATGTTCCTATGCAATGACCTTACCCAGGAGACACCCCAGCCTTGCTTCTGCACAGAGCAGGCTCTCAGGTAGCTGTGGACACCTCTAAAGGTGTCATAGCTCCATGGAAGCACCCAGGACATTTCCAGAAGGGGTCACTTCCCCTGAGTGGGCTGTCCTGCTGTGGGTGGAGAGGTTGCTTATGCTCCAAGGCTCTTGGATGGGCTCATGCATAATCTGTCTTACTTTCTTCTATCTGTCTCTGTCCTTCAGCAATAGGGCATATTGCCTCCAGAGTCCCCTTCATCTAGGAATTTCACTGAATCTCCAGATATGAACCCAAGATTCAGATGCCAGATGCAATGCACTCTTTTTTGCTGATGGTGTGGTTAGATGTTCCCCACATCCAGAGCTGTGTACCTCTGCCTCCACACTCCAAGGCAGCCCTTGGGAATCCAATTCCCATTGCTAGCTTCAGACAACCTTTTAGCTCACAGCTTCCCCTATAAGTATGTCTTGGGACTTTGTGGTCCATGCTCTGAGAAGTCAGGCACTAGAGCACTAGCAGCCTTAAGGTCATAGGCCAGGCTAATTCTCTATGAAAGCACCTTGGCCTGGTCCCCTCTCACAGGGCCCAGCACTCTGGGAGAGGTGATCCTAGAAGGCTGGGAATGTTTGGTAGCCAGTGCAGGGCTGCTGTGGAGGAGGACTGAGTGATACTACTGCTTAAGTCCCTTCCCCACCAGTTTCTCCCAGGCAGGAAGCAAGTTAGTGTCCACTGGCTTTGGCAACAGGATCATGGTTCCAATTCTAGCTCATGCATTGAAAGGAGAAGACGGAAACAGCTAGAGCATGCAGGGATCCTCATTGGTCCTAAATGCACAGGTCACGGAGGTGCTCCTGGGACTTGAATTGGCTGGATCTGTCCCTAAGCAAAGAAAAGGCACTGGGGTTGCAGGAAAAAAGGGTGCAGTCTGAGAATTTTAGGCCTGACCCTAAGGTGCCATAGGGTTCCAGGGCACAAATGTGGCCTGCAGGTAGTTGGAGAGAATTTGTAAGTCTTGCAGCACCCGGGGAGAAGGAAAGGATTTGGCAATGTTTGGGATATGACTGGGCTTGACTGGAAATAGCCTGCGAGTATCTTGTTCTAAGCTCCACAGAGACAGAGAGAGGAGCCTATCTGTGCAGAAGCCCATCATGTTCTTACGTGACATCAAGGAGTTCACACTTGGAAGAGCTAGGTAGGTAGAGTGTGGTCTAGCGTGGCTGGGCTGGGCCGACAGGGACGGCTGGAGCACTCTTGTTTAGTAAGTCCCTCATGCGTCCTTCCACCTCCCCTTAAGTAGTGAGGATCCATAAGTGAGTGGTGAGAACACAAGTCTAAGAAAAAGGAGAAGGCTTTGGGGCCAGATGCTGTGTCAGGGACTTCCTAGGACGGTCCTTGACAGCAAGTGGGACAATATCTGCATGTCTAGGAAGAAGTGAGCCAGAATTTGGGCAGCAACTTGGGGGTGACTACCTAGAAGTGCTGGCAGCTGGTTAAGGGTTCTTTGGTTCAGTCCAGATGGAAATCACAAATCAGCAAAGGGCAGCACAGCTAGTGGTTCCTATGCCACCAAACAGTGCCCAAACAGTGTCTGATATAGCTGAATGCCAGTAGCAGAAAGACTTGGCTGCTGGCGGCTGCCACTGCTGGTCTCTGCCATCTGATGCCAGCTTATGCCAGATGCCATAGACTGACATTTCTGGGTGCTGGTCTCTGTCACTGATTTTCCTTGGCTGCTGGTCTGTAGATACCTTTAGGCTTGGCATTCCCTAGTGTTGGTTGATCTTTCTTTTGAAATAATTGCCCTGTCCATAACACTCAGAATAAAAGTCACCAGCATATTTACAAATCTACCAACTATCACAGTGAGTCCATAAGAGCTGCAGGAGTACAGAGGGACCAGTATACTGCAAGGACTCCTCTGAAACTAACCCAAGCAATATGGGGCACATGCTTATAGAGCAGCTGCAGGCCTGTCACTGGTCTGGAGGTAGGCTTATACTGTTTCAAATAGGTGTAGGGCTCCTGTGTAGTTCAGCTGTCATGGTTGTAACTCAGCAGGGGCAGGCAGAACTACGTGTTGGATTGGCATCAGCTGTGCCTCAAGAAAATGGTAAAGCTGAAATGGGGAAACTTCAGCAGGGATAGCCAAGTGCATTTCAGCACTCCTGTGGACTGAAGGAGCTGGGGATGGCCCTCCAGATCTTAGTCACCTTAGAATGTCCTCCCCCTTCTTCAAAGTGGGGGCTGCAATGAGTAAAGTGGCAGGAGCAGAGGAAGGATGTCACAGCAGCCAAGCCAGATCTTAGTCACCTTAGAATGTCCTCCCCCTTCTTCAAAGTGGGGGCTGCAATGAGTAAAGTGGCAGGAGCAGAGGAAGGATGTCACAGCAGCCAAGCCACACTCCTACTGGAGCAGCCTGTTGCAAGCAGCTGCTAAAGAACGAGAGAGGACACTGAGGCAAGTTGTCTTAATCTGTTGTAGGAAAGGGGATAGTGAGAACAAAGGCAAGTGAAGCGGGTGGAGCAGGAAAGCCATTGGCCAACTGATTGCTGCCCCTCTGGCCAGGACAGGAAAGAGGAGAGGCAGTGCTCCTCTGTGTCTGGACAGGTACACATTCCACACCTGGGCCAGGCTTAGAGACAGGCCAGGCCATGGGAGGGGCATCAACAAGAGGAGAAGCTCAGTTCTTTCTTGACTTCATATGAATAAGAAGGGAAGTCCCCACTGGGAGGGAGTTTACAGAGGCAGGCCCTAAAGCAGGATGGAATCTGGTACTTTGTTCTAAGTGCAGAAAAGAAAAACCACAACAGCAGGGACTAAAAGGAAGCCAGCAGTCAGATTGCCTTGGTGTTAGTTTTGTGGCACTATGGGCACATAACATCTTAAACTGCAACTAGCTTTTTCCTTAATAAAAGTAAAACATACCTGTTTGTTCAGACTTATGTCTAGAAGCTACCTGAAAGCCTCAAGCATGGTGGGAGTTAGTTAGGCTTTTCCAAGGTACCTGAATCTAGAGATTGTGATTGAGTCAAGGTGCATTGCCAGGGTTAAGTGTGTGAATGCTACACCTGCCCTTGAGTGGGTAGTCTATGTAAGTGATAAGGGATAGAAAAAGGCTGGTCTCTTTTTGTTGCTTTTGCTGTCTTCTACCACCCTGAACTATTGCCACTCTGCCATCTGCCACCTTGCTTTGGAGCCAGCAGACTGTGGACGGAAATCTCTATAAACTCTGAGCTAAATAAACCATTCTTCACTGGGTATTTTGTCTCAGCAACAAGAAGAATAAATACACCATTGTAGAAAGCAAGGCTGAGCCTTTACAGGGTCCTCAGGGACTGTAACACAGATTATGAGAAGGAAACATGGAAAGCCAGGGAAGGCTCAGGGGGACCCAGTTCCATCCCAGTTACCCATTAACTTTTCAAAAAACCTACCAGGCCCTGTGCCTCTGGAGTCCCGTGTCTGAAATGACAGTAATAGATCACAGCAGCGTTCCCAGCCTGCAATCTAAAACATCCAAGATCCAAGGATCAGATCTAGGTAGGGGCCTCCCAGTCTCAGTGAGAGGCAAAGAAAAGCCAAGAAAGGAGAGACAACCCTAATCCTTCCTGACCAGTTCTATTTTAAAGTCTAGCACATTGGATTTCTATATCGGATTTTATTTGGAAGCCTCAAGACAAGGAAGGAAAGGGAAAGGAAATAGGGAGGAGAGAAAAGAAAAGAGCTAGGACAAGCATGCTAGCTAGACGATCTCCACTCTCCTTCCCAGTCTTGTTTTCTAAGTCGCCCTGATGTTTTCCTGCCCGCATTTTCAGGAACAACCTCTGTTCCCTTCTGCTGTCCTCTTAGGGAAAAATCCATACATGCGCCCAGAAAACCTCACTGCTTGGATCTCATTTTGCAGCTCTACAAATTGCTGGCTCACAGAGAAGGAAATTGGGGGGTTTTGTGGGCTGAGTGGGAGGAGACCTGAGACCTCAGGGCTGTAAATCAGGCACAGAGGTTTGGATTCCCTGCAGTTTGACCTTCAGATGCCCCTCTCGCCTCCAAGAAACTTCACACTCACACCCAGGCATAGGGAAACATGCCCAGCTCCCAGGCTGCCCCTGGAAGCCAGGCCCACTCATAGAAGTTGTTTTGGTTTTTCAGGAAAATATGCTCATAGCCAAAGATTTCCTCCCAAGAACAACATGGGCAAGGCTTTTCTAGACACTTGGGAGATGAAGGTTCTGAGTGACTTCTTGCTGTTCGCTGACCAAGGAGGCCCCCTAGATGACATCCACACCTGAAACAATCTGTGATTCATCATTCTATTTGTTTTCTCCTGTAGATCCCTGCCCTTGCCAGCTCCGGGCTTCCTGAAGTAGCTCCAACAGCTTTGCTCAACAGTGCCCACCTGGTGTGCAGCATCACTCCAAAGCCAGCTCACGAGCCCAGCATTCCGCAGGAGCATGGAGGCATGGAAATCCAGAGGAACCGAGAGTTTCCTCTGTATGTACACATGCACACCATCCAGTAAAAGGGCTCCTCATGCAAGAGGAGAGCTTGTGGAAACCACCTGAGACCACAGGGCAGTGGCAGGAGCACTGGACTTCGAGTAAGGTGAGGAATTCCCTTGGTCTTCATTCATGTCCACTCAGATGAGCCACTACCTCTTTCCAGACTTGTTTCCTGTTCTGAAAAATGAAGGGGTTCCCCATTCCACTGCGCTTACCAGTGTCCACTCTGGTGCCCTAGCACCCGCTGAATAAGGTCTCAGCTGAGGGAAACACAGGCACCACACTGAACCAATTACTGAGGAGGTCACCAAGGTGTCTGACCTTGAGCCAGGGTTTCCTCTGGTAGCCTAAGAAGTAAAGTGACCACCTGCATCCCTCTAAGAGCCCATAGTCCAGCGAAGGAGAGCAGAGAGGCACAGGGCAGCAGCCTCAGGCAGCTGTAAGCGCTCTGATGCAGTTATCCAGCTCTGTGGGAGATGGAGAGGGTTCCTGAGTAGGTCCTGGAAGAGGGGACTTCGAATTTGAGATTTCAGACCTGAGCACTTAAGTGACGAAGTGGGGAAGGAAATGAATATGGAAAGTAGAGAGTTGGAGGAATTTCAAGAAATTTCCTAATGACGAGACATCATGGACCAAGAAGGAAAGAGGAAGTGAGAGATTAGGAAAATCAGGTACCCAGGGGCCTGCGAACATCAGGCTACCAGGTTCAGATCTGCTTATTTTTTTTCCTGAAGGCAGTAAAGAAGCCCTAAAGCCCAGGGGGATGACATAATCTTACACATCTTTTAGACTTTAGGAAGTCTTGCCGAGCATAGACTTTTCAAGAGCAGAAAAAATAAATAAATACGTAGAAGGCAGAGAGCTTGCTCAGAAAGCAGGAAGCAAGAGATGATCAAGTCCTGAACTGTGTCAACTACCACAGCCATGAAGAAAAGGAAGTGAAATCTAAGAGCATAGTAAGGGCTGTTCCTGAATGAGCATTTTCCATTTCTAACTTTCTAGGACTCTGGAGCTAAAGAAATCTTTCTGCGTTCACCCCACCTTCCATTTTTACCCTCCCCGCCTCCCACCTCCCACCTCCCACCTCCCACGGCCCCCACACGCACTCTCAAGTCTGGCCGGCCCCTCCCTCTCGACTGCACTGTGGAGGCTGAGATAATAGGTGTGGCAGCAGGCCCAGGCTTTCCCGCCATCTTCCCCACCAGCACGTTCTGCAGCCTGAGCAGTTGGCCGCCACCAAGAGTGTTAATTGGAGAGACATCTGAAGTGACCAGACTGGCTCCGCCGCTGCCATGATAGACACACTCCATCTGCTCCTACCAGGCGCCTCTCAGCACACACACGAGGCCGGCCTGCTCCTCGTGCCCAGGACTTGCTAGAAGTTAGGCTCCAAGAAGTTAGATTCCTGAGCTTCTAAGTGAAAAACAGCCTTTGGTGTGGGGAAGAGGAGAACAAGGCCCACTCTTGCCCAAGGTTAAAGCCCTAACCCATGGCAGGAGGGGCCTTTAATCCTACGCTCTTCCCTTTGTTTTATTTTATTTATTTAATTTTGCAGAACCGGGGATTGAACTCAGGCCCTTGTACTTGCCAGGGAAGCACTTATTCCACTGAGCCATCTTCCTGGCCCTGCTCTCCCCTTTACAGGTGGATAAAACCTGAGTCTGAGAACTGCCCCTCTTATATCATGGGTTGACCAGTACAGTTTTTCATACATATACACAAACTAGTCACCAATTGGAGGTAACTGGGACTTTACAATGGCATTTTTATTGAGCCTATCAATTTCTGAGAATTTTGGAATTTAACTCATTTTATGACCTAGCAGAAAGGTCTTTATATTTTAATTTTAAATTTTTCATTAGTATATGTTTGTCATACATAATAAAAAATCATGGAATCTGATGTTTCCCTTGAATGTGCTTGTTTCATTCTGTTTTGCTTTAGTAGCAGAGCCTTTATCAGATGACTAAACTGAGGCTTCAAACGGAAACACTTGGGCTTTCAAGACATTATGAGTAAGTGACAAATGCATGACTGTAACAAAACTCTCAACACTCCAAATGTATATTCTGCCATATTGTATTTGTCCCTCACAGCAACCCGTACTGCCACCCACTCCCCAGCTGTGTCACTGGTAGGGAGAGAGAAGAAGGTCAGCTCAGAATTCCATAACAAGGAAATAATGGGTTTATTCCTCTTTTGTTTCAAATGTAAATGTCTTCCAGTAAATATTTTTACTACTGCTTGACCTTGGTGTAGTATTTTCTAATTACTAATGCAGCACATGTAAAATTCTTTGTTTACTGTGAAGGTTTTGCAACGCTGTATTACAGGAGGGTTAGAAAAAAAGAGAAATAAATTCTTAATTTATAAGATAATAAGTGGTAGGGTCAAGACTCTGGTCTCAGTGTTCTGACTCCTGTTCAGGGACTGATAGACCATTAGACCTTGCCATAATTATTTATCCTGGATATCAGGGCAGGGTCAACTCCCTTTTGTGGACTAAATTCTAATGATGAATAACATAAAACCCAGGTTGCTAAGTGGCAGCGTTTACAAATAACATTAAAACTTCCTTGATTGTAGTTCATCAACAGGGGAGATAGAAGTCATTAAGGAGACCAATCTGGGACTCATAATTAACTAGGAGCAAAAGCACCTTCAGGAACCAGGGGTAAATGAGGAAAGCTGCCTTCTGAAAGTCACACATCCTCACAAAGCCTTGGCCTACCTGTATTCTTCCCTGTCTCTGCCGTTTTCTTACCACTGAGACCCAACACCTGATGCCCACCACTTCAGGAGGAGGTGTTTATTTTAGTTCTAAGTTTGTAGAAGTTTCAGACTGTGGTTGGCTGGCTCTAAGGCAAGGCAAGCAAGGCCCAGGGTGTGGCTGAAGATAGTTGCTCACTGTACAGTGTCCATAGGTGAAGAGAGTGAAGGGAGGATCCGGGAAGGGAGAGAAATTCTTCTAGGCTAGACTCCCAGAGATCCATCTTTCCTAAGCAGACCTCACTTCCTGTCAAGAAGTCAGAAATAAATCTCCATAATCCAGTCACCTTCCAGAAGCCCTGCCTATGAGTCCAAGAGGCTCTTGGGGGGCATCTAGATTTAAGACATGACATTCTTCTTTGGTAAATCCCAGGAAGGCATATGGGTCTGGACCAGCCATGCCAAAGGGACAGGGATAAAATTGTGTGCCACAGGAAAAGTAAATCAGCGAAGTTCTGCACATTGGACACCCTGGCAACTGGCAGCTGACCCTGAAAAACACTGCTCATAGAGGCCAGAGGAAGATCTTATATCTCTTTCTTTATGGAAGCTAGCAGGCTATGTCCAGGGGGAGCTCAGAGCTAGGTCATCCTTCACAGTGTCCAAAATGTGCTGTGGTGGTCCCAGAGGGAAACTACGCAGGAGACGATGGAGCTTCACTGGCTTTTCATGGCAGTGGGTTTTGCATTCATTCTAATGCAGCCTATTTTTGACCATGTGACAACTGACTCACTTGACAATGAGAGCTGCCCGATTCCTATGGCAATGACCATTATAGAGCTAATAATAGTAACAACAATAATTATTACTATAAATGTTTTTCAAATAACTCTTATTGCTTCAAAGACAACTAACACATAAAAACAGCATTTAAGCTGCAACCTCCCTTGCTGTTTGTTACTATATTTGCTCTTCACAAAATTCATAGGAGGTAGGCAGGGCGGAAATAACAGTCCCACTCATCTTACAGGAAAAGAAACTAAGATCCATGGGCTAGGGAAAATCACCAGATGAATTAGCAAAATTTGAGGTGGGGAGAATTAGAAAGTTTAATAATTTGGATGTGTGAGGTTCCAGTGAAGAGGGATGCCGATTTCCCTTTGTAAACAAGAAGCCATTGTTGATCATTTTGGGCCATGGTACTGAAAAGCTACACTGCCCAGTGGGATCCAGCTATGCCGATGGAGCATGGTTTAAGAGGGGTACTCTGAGGAAGGAAAGCCTTCCTTCAGGCCTTTGGAAACAGGACAGACAACATTCACAATTGCTCAGCCATAGCTATATGACAAATTTGATAAGGGAAAGTAGTAAGTGGCTGTGTGTGAACATACGTTCAAGTAGTTCTTAAGGTCATGCTTATGTCTTGGCCATGTCTCTTCTCTGATAGGAGCTCCTTAACGTCCTGGATGTTTATTTATCTTTTTCCCCTCTTCATCCTTGGTGTCTATTCTGCACTCACAAGTGGAATATATCTATTCCATATAACAGTTGTTCAATATTCATTAAATTAATATATGAGAGAAGGGATCGATGAATACATTGAGAGTTACTTGATTTCAGAACAGGAGATATGTAGGACACAATTCCTGACTGCAATATTCTTTGATATTCTTTGGCTCTCCTTCCTAGGGGCTTCATACTTACTCTCTTGCAAATTTAGTAAGTACAAAAGCAACATGGAGTGTGAATGACAAGAGATGAAATGACAGCATCCACCCCGAGGCACTGCTGCAAGGGGCTGCTGAATGAATTCCACCACCACTGCCAGAGCTCTGAGCTTGTGCTGACTCTGACAGCACTACCTACTCAGTGAAAACCAACCACCTGAAATGATGTCCACACATTGTTCAGCCTGCCTAGGTACACATGTATAACAATTTCAGTCCATTTCTGGGACCTCACTCAAAAGACTATTTGATTTCCAATTCAAACACTCAGAAGAGGGCATTTATTTTAAATTCACAGGCATATCCAGCATCTACATGAGCAGAACACTGAGTCAGGAAAACCAAAGGGCATGATAATCCATCTGCCTGGCCCTTGCTCACAAAGTAATTATAATATTAAGAAGGGGACTATGTAGGAGATAAATAAATAAATAAGCAAATGGTAAATAGATTATATTACACTACTATTTAACAAATTACAAAATCCTAAGGGCTTAAGACAACTCAAAATGATTATCATACTGCTCTGGAGGTCAGAAGTTTTCCATAAGTTTACAATGACATCCATAGTGTTGCCAAATGGGTAGAAGAGAATCTCGGCCTTGTCCAGCAGGGGTGGTGAACCTATGGCATGTGTGCCGCAGTGGGCTATTTTTATCATTGAAAGTTTCATCATCACTGCTATTCCTCAACTACTGGCTCTTTTCACCATCTTCCAAGCCATTGCTATAGCCTCTTCTCTCTAACCTCCTACCCCTCTCTTTTAAGGGAGTCTATTATTGCACTGAGCCCATATGGGTAATTCAAGGTAATTTCCTCATTTCAAATATCCTTAACCTAATTATAGCTGTAGATCTCTTTACTATGTAAAGTAATATATTCACAGATTTAAGGGATTGGGATGTGGGCAATATTGGGTTTCATTATTCCACTTACTACATAAAGAAACTTAATTAAGTGTTTTGTAAGCACAAAGAGAACCAAAGTGAATTTCACTGAAGTGTGGGTGTGGGTATGTGGGGAGTATCAAGAAAGAAGATGTGGCATATGGACAGATCTTGAAGAACAGGTAAGACCTTTTTTTTATAAGAATGTGTAAAAGAATAGTTAGAAGATGCTAATGATGTCTTGTCTAGGCCTTGATGGGAAGAACAGAATGCCATAGAAAACCATTTGTGGAACCAGCCAAATAACCCAGCAGATTAAAGGGCCTGCCAGCAGTCACAGGGGCCAGGGGTTTGATCCCCAGGCCTGCTATGCCAGCCCTGACCCCCAGGGCACTGAGACAGCAATTGAGACTGGGTGTGGTGTTGTGCTCCTATAATCCCAGCTCTTGGGAACCTGTAAACAGGTTGATTACTATGAGTCTGATCTAGTAGTGAGACCCTGAACATCCTTTAGACCCTTCCCTAAAATACAAAAAAGAAGAAGGAGGAGAGGAGAAGGACGGGAAAAAGGAGGAGGAGGTGGAGGAGGAGAAAGGAGGAAGAAGAGGAGAAGGAGCAGGAACAGGAGAAGGAGAAGAAGAAGAAGAAGAAGAAGAAGAAGAAGAAGAAGAAGAAGAAGAAGAAGAAGAAGAAGAAGAAGAAGAAGATCATTTGTGCTCTTTCTTCAGAAAGACAACCTAAGCATCTTGAGGACTGGTCACCTTTCTAAACAATGGAGCAGCAATGTAGATGGTGCATAAGGGAAGAAGAGCAGGGCAAGGGCCAGCTTGACATCATGCTAGTGGCCAGACCAGCAGAGAATCAACAGGGGGATGAAAAGGAGGGAAGAATTTAGATACCAAAAATATAAATTTGTCAAGATTTGATTAGCAGTTTTATTTAGAGGCAAAAAAAATCTAGAAAGAAAAGTTGAGTAACCAGAAACATAGATGCAATAACTTGAATTGATACCTTTGCTCAGTTGCTAATTAGGTGAATATTTACCCAAAATGTATCTGGGAATAGAAGTTGGGAAAGAGAGGGAATGAGATCAGGTTAGCACATCTGTAAAGTCTGAGGCACCTTTGAGACATGCCCAGGGAGAGCTTTAGAATCTTGGAGGACCAACTCTTAGATGAACCCTAACTGAGAGATCAGAGCTCCTTTCTTCTGGCTGGTACTTGTTCTTCAGGTACAATGTTCACAGATGATATGGTTTCTTACACGACTGCTGTGACTGTTGTCTCCTCTGTTATGGTCTGTGTCAGGATGTCCCACCAAAACCTCAGGTGGTCATGTAGGGTAGGTTTTGCAGAGGCAGTGGATTTAGAGATTGTGACTGATTCATGGTCTAAGCTAGGATTAAGGTAATTGTTGGATCAGGGCACTGGTTGAATTAGCACCACCCTAATCCTAGCAGCTGTATAAGATGAAAGGGGCAGGAGAGGGTTTGTTTCTTCCTTCCGCCTGATGCTTTTGCTGTCCTCCACCTCCATGTCCTGTTGTCCCTCAGCCATGTGTCACCCCTGCTGTGGAGTCAGCAGATTACCAACTAAAACTGCTCCTGAGTGTAAGCAAAATAAACCTTTCCTCTTTTAGCTTTGGGTGTCAGGTATTTTGTTTTAGCAATGAGAGAAATATAACTAAGACAGCATGGAAGCAGAAATTTCAGTCCAGCCTTTGTTCAACCTAACTTTCCAGCCTCCAGGGCTTACTGTGGCCCTTCCACTTCCAGTGTTCCTTCTTCTCATCAAAGCTCACCCCAAATCCTACCACCGATGGAAAGCCTGCTATGATTCATCCACAAGGAAATAATATTCTTCCCCATGATTGTTGGTGTATCTTAATTGACTCTTTGCCTGTTCTGTTACTTTGCATTATAATTCTCTGATATGTTAGGGTCTTTCCTCACCAAAATCAGAATTTCTTGAGTGTACAAATTCTGGGGGCTGGGGAGATGGTTCAGTAGAATAAACACTTGCCTGGCAAGCACAAGGACCTGAGTTCAATCCCCAGTTCAAAAAAAAAAAAAATTCTGCATGATGTATTTCTATAAACCCAGGAGAATCTTAGGTAATGTCTTCCACACTGTTGGTGTTTCAGAAATTCAGGGTGAATGAATGAAAATATTCAGTATTATGCTCTCTCCCCTACCTCCTTGTTCTTCATAGGTAGACTCTGTCCTGCATCACCTCCTTATGGATGGCTATTAGCTCTTGCTACATTTTGGACAAATCTCCCATGGAGATCCTTTGAGGGATCAAAACTTTACCATTGTTGAATTTGGTTGTGAAGTTGACTTGTGATTTTCCTGAGAATGGGGAAGCAAGGCAATGAGGCCTCTGATGGGGTTATGTGGAACAAAGACACCATGAAAGCTTGAAGACAGCTCAGCTCTGGCCCAGGGGTAAGAGGGGAAAGCCTGCTTGGACTGTAGGGAAGAGGATCTGAGCTAGAGCAGGAAAATATTAGTGAACTGAACAGCCCTGCAGGGTCTAGATTCAGTGGGGGAAACTACCATGGATCACTGGACACAGCAGAGAATTCTAGTCTCAGTTACTAGACTTGGCCTGAGAAGATCTTTGGCTAAATTCTTCCATGAATCTCTCTCAGCCTTCAAGTTCCAATGCAAACATTAGCTGCTCAGAGAGGCTTTCAGTGACCACTCAAACTATAAAAGCACTCCTTTCATTCTTTCTGTTATGATACTATAGAGCAAATGAAATAATTTTCATATTTGTATCTGTGTTTATTTCCTGATTCTCATACAAGAATACAAATAAATTGCAGTTTGCTATATTCTTGGTATTCAGTATGTGTTGGGGTGTAAGAAGAAGAGAGGCTTAGAAATTGCTATTTCTTGTCATTGTGTAATATTTTATTTTGTCTGCTTTTTATGCTCTTGGAAAGCATGAAAGATAATAAAAACCCTAAAGCTTCACTGTTACTATAATGTTTCATTCTTTGGTTCACTATAAGGCTATAATTTATAATGCAGTTTTCCTTTTAATCTAAAACTATCTATTGGCAAAGTATTATTCTTATTTTACAAGTAAGGGAGCAAGCTCAGAGAGGTAAGATGATTTGTCCAGTGTCACTCACTTGGGCTTGGCAGGGGAAGCACTTGATTCCAGGTCAGGCGACCCCGGGTCTATATCTCCCTACTAGATCCCACTGCATTTTGGCCATGACTAAGGTAAATCTTGATACTGTCTGCAAAACTGTTTGTGAGGCCACTTTTCCAGTCTGCAGCTGCTAAGTCTTCCCTGCTGGCATAAGCAGGTGAGTTCACCAGGTCATTTAATTCTTCTCTGTTAGTGCAAGATCAGCCCGAGTGAGTGAGAACACCAAGCTGCCCATGGGACACTGAGCACAGCCGGAAGGAATGTCATGCTCTAAGGTGAATGAGTCTCTAGACATCTCCTACATTAAAAAATAAAATAAAATTTAAAAATACAGGAAAAATTTGAGACCCAGAAGAGGAAGAAGCTTACTAGTTCTCCCAAATGTGGGTAATTCCGGCGTATGCAACCTCTTTTGCAGAGAAGGATGCAATGGAAAACCCAGTTTCCTGCTTTGGAAGAAGTGAGCCAGGGTTGCATTTCCCATAAACTGGTAGATAAAGCCTGAATTGATGAGCCCACAGAAATAAGAGCCCTTCTCTTAAGGAGGATAGGGTGTGATCCCAGGTCCCCCCAGGCAAACTCTGTGGCAGAGTTGCCCTGGGCAGTGGGGGGCTAAGGGTGCCCTCCCTTGAGGAGTGGGTGTGACAGCCCAAGCGTATCAACACATCCCAGCCAAGATGAGGTGCACTACCAACAAGCCAGGCTTGTCACCCTGCACACTCAGGGGAAGAAAAGCCCCACACATTCACCCAAGGTATGCACTCAGTACAGCGCGTACCTCCAGAGCCCCCACAAGGTCAGCCCCTGGGAGCCACAAGAGCAGGGAGATTATTCCCTGCCTCCCTGAAAACAGTGGCCTGTGCTCCTTTTTTTTCTCACATATAGGTAGGTACAAGACAGTTAGGGCAATTAAACTGATGTCTTCTGCAGCAGATACTTGTACTTCGGAACATTATTGGGTTATCTCTGTTTCTGTGGAAATAGAATAGCTTATCAGTAAAAAGGTCCAAAATAAAAGGTATTTTCTGTGTCTATATATATATATATATATATATATATATATATATATATATATATATATATATATATATTAGCCAGTACTTTCCCTTGTAAGACTTTAGGTATGCTATCCACAAACAATATTTATAAGTTCTTCGATGCATTCACAGCCAGCCTCTTACTTCACACCCCAAGGCACACCAGGCGGTGGCCCTGATCCTCCTTCATTCACCCACTAGGAGGAAGGGGGTGCGGAAAGACACCATGATTTGCCTAAGAGCACAGTGCTATGGAAGCGTGGGTGTGGGGCGGTGGAGAAGCTGGAGCCGGGCCACGCTTGCCTTGTAGTTTGGGGATCTCTCGCCTACCCATCCTCAGAGCCTGCTCTCCAGACAGAAATGCAACTTGGGGTCATCTCTTTCCTGTTGCCTTCTCTCTCTTCCTTTGTTCTCCCGATTTATGTATGGCTAAATGATAAAATTATACAGTACATAATTCCACCTCAACTCTGCTGCTTAAAAAGAAGGGGAGAATGGAGCAATTATGTGGAAAGGATTCCTAGTCAGGGACTCTATGCTGTTTCTAAAGCGGTAAGTGGGGAAGAGATTTATTTTTTTCATCTGTCTCTGGAATACATTGCCGTGAAATGATGGCTGCCCAGGAGAGCAGCTCCACCGCTCGGAAATGGTACTGGAGCAGCCCTAGAAGTGACACATGGTGTCTCGATATTCTGCCTTGTTTGAGGTGCAGGGTCAAACTGAGAGACTCCAAATCACAGTCTTGCCTTGCTGAGTTTGGACCTGAAGGGGATGGGGAGCGCCCCGAAGCCAGGCCTTTCAGACTTTCTTCTGCCCTGTTTCTTGCTCCTCTTCTCCCCTACCACAGTCATTCCTAGACGCCAGAATTCCTCACCATCAAGGGATCAGAGGAATTGGGACTCCTCTCTTTGCAAGTAAACTGTAAGACCTACAAAGGCAGCTCTTTCACCTCCTCTTTTGTCTTTGAAGACTCTTATGTGACAGCTATCCTGCTTCACATCCGGAAGGAAGTGATGTCACACAGAGAGGCATGAAGACACTGAGCAGCCAAGCCTTCCTGCATGTCCCTCTCCAGCTGTTACATTAAATCCTGCTCTTCTATCCAATCATACTGCGGCACAGCTGTCCATGCTGTGCAGGGCCTAAGTCCCCCAAAATGAGTTCTACCTCGGAATTGGAGTCTTCATCTCATTTATGAAACACATAAACTTGGATTAAATACAGTTGTTAATTTTTCCCTTGCTAACCTAGCATTATGTGAGTGTCAGATCAACCCCTGTGATAAGATCTCTGCAGTGATCTTCAGATTGCCATGACTGTCTCCTGCCTCAGGCTCTCTATCCACTGAGGCCAGCAGTCAAGCGCACTGCTTGCCTCCCAGATGCCTTCTGTGGTGTTCTTTGCTCAGTTTAAGGCAGAAAACGTGACAGAGAATATTGATCTTAGACCTCACTCAATGAGTCTTATGTACAATAAAATCAAATAAGCCTTATGTTTAGCCTGTTTCACAAAGTTTTTGACTTCAATATTAGAGTTTGTTGTTCTGAATGGAAAGTCAGTCTTAAATCTCTCTCTTCTCTCTCTCCCCTTGCTCTTTTCCTCTCTTTCTCCTCCCCTTTTTCTCCCCACCTCCTTCTTCCTTTCCTCCCTTCCGTCTGTTCTTTCTTCTTTCCTTTCTTCTTTCCCCTTCCTTCCCCTCTCTTTCTTCCTTCTTTAATATTAGTATAAATATTTTCCACTCCAGGAGACACAGGCATAATTCCTTGAGAAAAAACAACTCTCCCTCTCTCTCTCTCTTCCTCCCTCCCCCCTCCCTCCCTCTCTCCCTAATGTATTTAGTACAAGTCTACAGGGTCTTACTACACAGACTTGTAGTGATCCTCCGATTTCAGCCTCCCAAGCATGGGGTTATATGCATGCACCAACATGCCCAGTCTTTTTCTTCTCTTCTCTTTTGTTTGTTTTTTTTTTTTTGTTTTTGTTTTTGAAAAAAAAATAAACACTTTAATGAGCATTTTGCTTGTTATAGAAGGACAGAGCTAAGCCTCAATCTGGAGGTATGAGTTAAGCCAATGAAGGGAAAAATACTTTACACAAGTACGTGTGTGTAGTGGTCTCTTCACTACCCTGAGATGCCTATATGCAGATGAAAATATTTCTACTTTCCTTGAAGGGTAAAAGAGTAAGTGCCTTCAGTAATAGGATTAGGGAATGAACTACTTTTAGAGGGAATACAGCCTGGGAGTGGCACCAGCAGGCAAATCTCTTGGGTGGTTTGTGTCCATGCTGTCAGTGACGTACAACATCCAGTTGGAAGTGGTTTGCTATCCAATATCCCTTCCATCATCCCCAACTTAAACAGAGACTGTTATGTAACAACCTTGTGTCTGTGGAGAAAGAAAGCATGAAACTCTTGGTCAGGATGGAGTTTTGATTAAATGATCATAATGAAGAGGTGTGGAAGGATGGTGTCACTCTTCAAAACCTGTGACCAGAAGCCAAGGGAAAAGCTGAAGTAGAATTCCAAAGAGCAAAATGCCAACAGGCAGGCAGAAAAGATCATCTTTCCTTAAAATCCTCCCAAGTATTATATTTTTTTCAAGATGAAGGGATAGGAGCTTGGTATTTATTTGGATATAATGACTAAAGTGACAGATTAGAAGGCCTAAGGTATAGGTGTGAGGCCATCTAAGGAGCCTCTGGCTCCGTTTCTGTCTTGGTTATAGACCATGGTCCTTGAGGGGTGTCACCTGCAGAGGGCTGGCCAGGTTCCTTTGTTCTGGGAAGCAGCACCAAGTGAAGGAATGCAACTGGGCCTTCAAATTCCTAAAATGCCATTTCCATGGTAGTTGGCCTTGAAATCCTCCTCCATGACAGTTACCAACAAATGAGGGTCAAGACATCCCACTCCATAAGGTAATGGTGGCACAGTGGGGGATAATGACTTAAACTGTCTTCCTATTTTGAGAGGTTAATAGGAGACTTATTCCTCTGTCTAAGAGAACGTATTTACAATGTTCAAGTCAAGGAAGCATTGCCACAAAGAGAAGGAAGCAGATTTGTTGTACTGAAATGGAGTAGGTCTTGTGGGCCTCCAGGTCTTTCAAGGACAAATAAAATCATAAAGGGTCCCCCAAATATTTGAAGCAAGATATTGGTCTTGCCAATAATTTTATTTCATTGATTGTTTTCTGGAAGACAAGACATCTGCAGTACAGGCTCCGATGGGAAGACACTACTCATTTTCCTAAATTCTACATGTCTGGGATAGACTATGCCTTGGCTGTACTGGTTAGTAATACCTGTTGTGTCTTTAATAGATAAGCACCACAAAGCTAAGCAAATGTGATGCTAGATTGAAATAGAAAGCTTAGCCAATCCTTTGAGGTTGACTTTCTTAATATTAGTGAAAAAAAGCAGAGCTTTCCCTAGGAGCTTCTTGCCAAGATTCAGAATGAAATCACTCTAAGCACACGATGTGAGAATCATTGACAAGAATCCACATGGGTATTTAGGCATTATTTTATATTTTTGTCATTTAAAAATGCCTAGGGCCTCCATTTGTAGTTTGTTACATTGACTTTCCAGAAAGGGATCAGAAAATCCACAAGCAAAAGGCAGGAATAACTTTTGTCTGTAGTTTACCAGGAAAAAAACAAAAACCATAAAGATATAGTCTAGATGGCTTAAAGACATTAAGTCACATATACAGCCAAGCCTCCAAGTAACACAAGTAGATATGCAGCTGCTCTGGTACACATAGCTACAAGGCCAGGATTTTGCAATGGAAAAGCTGGAGCAACCAGGTTAGGGAGTTCTGTAGTATGGGTATGGTTTGAGGTTTCCTCAAACAGGCCCACTTCATGGGGAGCTTCACCACTGTGCTGGTGGTAATAAGAGGAGGAGACACTTCTACAATGTGAGGCCTTCTGGGAAGTTGTTGGGTCACCAGGGGTAATGGCCATAGAAGGCATTAGGTAGTTCTTTCTCCAAGATATGCTTGGAGCTTATGTGAAAAGATGGTTATAAAAGAAGCAAACCTGGCTCAAGATGTGATTCCTTGTCCCTCTGAGTGCTACTCATACAAGTGACTCATACTGTGACAAGTCCAAACCCAAGGCCTTCCTCTTTAGCTAGGAAAAAATGAAAGAACCAGAAAAAGTGAAAATTAAATGTGAAAGGTCAATCCTTAGGACCAGGAAGCTCTATGCTGTCAGCTCTGAGTAATCACATTCTTCACAATTCTAGGCTCCACATGCAGGACATCTACACTCTTAGAAAAGTAGAGAGATGGCTCTTCAATCATTACATTTAATTTTATTAATTAATAATTAATTTGGTACAGGGTCTTACTAAACAGCTTAGACTTGTAGTGATCCTCCTGTCTCAGCCTCCCCAGTACTGGGATTACAAGTGTGCTCCACCTTGCCCAGTTTTGGTGACAGGCAGGGTGTGTCTGGGGTTCTGGGGACCGAACTTGGGTCCTTGTGCTTTCCAGGCAGGAGCTTAGACTGCTGAGCTATCTCTCTAGCCCCTCCACCATTAGATTTAAATATTGACTTCCCTTTTAGACTGATGAGAAGAAGCAGGGCACAATGGGAAAAATACATTCAGAGGAAGGGAGACAACAAATCTTATAATAGCAGAAGACAACCACCAAATATTCTTTAAGGACTTTCTCTAAAAGGGGCAATGAATAATCCCTCCTACATTTTCAAACAGATTTATTTTATGTATCTAGTACAGGTCTATAAGGTCAACAGGGTCTCACTATGTAGATCAGATTCGTAGTGATCCTCCTATTTTCAGCCTCCCAAGAGCTGGGATTACAGGCATATGCCACCATGCCCAGTCTCAATTGGTCTCAGTATGCCTTGGGGGCAGACCCAGGATTGAACCCTAGACCTCTGTACCTGCTTGCAAAGGTTTTAATCCACTGAGCTATTTGGAAACAGATTTTTATGTTCCCTATTTAATATGTTATGAAACCTGATGAATTAGAGGTAGCTGGCCTCATTGACCCCACTTAACATAAGAAGAAACAGGCTTGGAAAGGCTCAGTAATGCAGCTGTGGCCACAGTTCATAAGTGGTGGTTTTCCTATCACGACTATTTGGGGTGTGTATGGAGAGCTAACTGGTGGTCAGCTTGTTACACCCAGCTGAATTGAGCTAGGGTGGTGCTGGATGGTGGAGCCCATCTGAGGGCTATTGCCAGCAGCATTAGAGGCAGAATAGGAGAAGCTGCTGAAACACTGTTATGGAAGCTATGTGGAGAAGCTGTTGAAGCTGTTGGAAGCGGCTAGTTCTCTTGGGCTGCTTTGCTGGAGGACCTTGTCATGCTGGTTTTCCTGGTGAACTTGGTGCTGGAGGAGCTTGGGACCTTTGTCATTGCAGAGAATAGCGGTGGTTCATATTGAGGGTGTTCTTATCATTATCTTCAGTATATTCTCTGGGCTCCAGAGAGGAAGATGGTATACTGCTCAGTCATCTGGAAAAGCTTGTAATGTTGGCCTTCCTTATGGAAGCTCAGCTTTCCTCATTGCTGGAGGACCTCAGGACCTCACTGTTGCTGAGAATAGCTGTGGTACATTTAGGTGAGCTCTGGTGCTCACCTTGAGTTTCACTTCCTGGCTCAAGTTCAGATCCCTCAGCCTGCTAGCACAGATCTTTCATCCCGCTGGCATAGACTTTCTAGCTTCCACCACTGACCTTTGGCCCTTCCCAGGCTTATCAGTGAATCAGGCCTTCCTGAGACCTTGCTGTGGTCTCTGGGCCTCCTGTTGGACTCATGGGAGGCATTGTCATGGGCTCTAGGTTTTCAGCAGGACTCATGCAGGATATTAGGACCCAGGCCCTTAGCTGGATTCTTTGGTCTTTAATGCATGGACAGATTTCCTGCATTCCCTGTATATGATTCTTTGGGTGATTCATTATAAAATAATATTATAAAATACATCTTGTATTGCATTATTTCCCTTGCAAAACCCCAACCCACTACGGGATGGTGTAGAGGAAACAGAAGAATAGGTATTGGAAATCTTCCCAAACATATGTGGCAGCTATCTCTGGACACACCACTGGAGGAATGAAATGGATATCTCTGATATATTGTGAAAAGCTGCATTTGGTATTGGAAATTTTGATTGTATTACACATAGTAATTATTCATGCTGGACATTAATGGCTTTGCATGCATCAACAATAGTCATGATGATAAGTCCACATTTTCCATACAGCACATTAGCCTAGTAGTATGGGACAATGGATTGTGTCCCTAAATGGTGTTTTCCTGATCCTTATCCAATCCACAGTTGTATGTATACCTGCCATTCCTATAACATCCTCTCTAACTGTCCCTGGGGAACTAGAGGACAGAAGTCACCTGTGGTCACATCTACAGCACCTACTTGAAATATTTCGTTTTGATCCTCTAGTTCTTCCTATTGATTCTGGTGATGACTAGGGCACTACCATTCGCAGAATTTTCCTCCAAGTGTTCCGAGTTAATTTCCTCCTTATATTAAAAGAATGTGGTGTTTCACAGGCTCAACATTAGAGCTGCCTCATGCTCCTCAACCTTACAGATTTGTATAAAGTCATCACTGTATACTTATTATAAGTGGATTCTTCTCCTAAGCTCTGATGGGCATCGAGGTAGCAGGCAGATCAAAGGTAAACAGTGCCTCCTCTCTCTACTTAGCACGTTCCTCTGGAGCTTTAGCTGTGCTTTCATACCTTTCCTGAGAAATTTTGTTTTTTGACCAATGCTGCAAATAGTCATCTACTGAACTCTTCTTCAACTGGATCTCAATTCTAGATGACCTCCACCGAGCTTCAAATCCTCGTTCTCTTGTCACAGATGTCATACATAGACGGCAGAGGAGCAGCTGGAAAATAAAATGGAAGTATGAATTCACTCTGGCACACAATTTTAGGTGCTGAGATCAAGGCTTGTTTGCTCTCTGATCTTGGTAAGTACAGAAAGCACGGCTATTTACAGGGGCATGAAACAGACATCAGGCTGTGCTACACTTTTTAAACATAAAGTGTTAGAATGTCACTGATATGAAATCCATTTCCATAACGCAAATGCTTAGGCCAAAGGCTAATTAGGCAGTCTGGGTCCTAGCTGAGCCAAATCCTCCTAAATGTGTGGCCTCCAGCCCCTTCTTGCATTCATGTGCAGAAGCACCTGTAGATCCCTCCCCAGGACAGCTGCCATCAGGCACACATAACACAGCATCCCATGTGTTCTTATGCTCTTGGAAAGTAATGTAGATGCTCCTTAAATAGAGAGACTGAAGGAGCAATAGATCACTTCCTGTGTCCATTTCTCAGAGAAAGGCAATATCTCAAGGAAGTAGATGTTTTACAACTACATAGTTTCCACTTAGCCTCTGACATACTGCCACTGTAAATCTGCTGGCTGTCCAGCTGCTGACAGCCTCCCAGAGAACATTTTGCTGCAGTCTTTCTAGGAGGAAGAAATGGAGAGAGAGAGAGACAGACAGAGAGAGAGAGAGAGAGAAGAGAGAGAATCAGGCAGTGACTGTTTCACGCTAGGTCTGTATCTTTCTGTCTCTGAAAAAAGAAATAGTAAATAGTAGTAGTAACATAAGCAAGACATAATCAGTGAACACCACAAAGCCAAGGAGCAAACTCCCAGGTCCTTACCCCATTACTCATCAAAAGCATGGTGCGTGTTGCCTTCTGAGGAAGGCAGTCAAAAATTTAAAAGTAGCTTTTGTTAAAAACAAAACAAACAGAAAGTCCTTTGACTCTTCCCTTGGGCCTATAAATGCCTAGTAGATACTTAAAAGAAGAACAAAGCTTGACCTTTATGTTGTAAACCTCTGCATCCAATCCTTCTCAGCTCTGCACATCAGCCTATTAGGGTCAGCTCAGGGAGTCTTCTCCTCTCCATTAGTGGGATCCCCAAGCTACTGCTCAAACCAGGGTCCTTTCCTTATCTTCTCTCTTACTTTCCAAGTTTACAGTTTTTGCTGCTAAATTCATAGAGACATCTTCACTTTAATTTCCCTTTTTGCTGCTGCAAGGACCCATTGTAGCAGATAACAACAGCATGAAGTAAGAGAAACTGAAAGGACATGTAGAAGCATGAGAAGGTGGTACAGGGCTCCTGGGATTGTCTTTTTCATGGTCACCTACACTGGAGTAAGAATTGTGGTTAGGAATCAGTACTGACGTTTGTTCTAGAAGTTAGGTTTCAATCATCCAATATCTTGTCTACTGTCTTTCTTGTCTACTAAAGAAAACAATGTATTGTTCCACAAACACATGGAGCACCCAGTCTATACCAGACTCTGGGTTAGTTGCCTAGAAGCTGGGGAAGATAGGCAGACAAAGGAATAAGCAAAATACGATTCTTTCCATCCAATTCTTCAAGGTCTCACTACAGGAATTGGACTCATAGTGATTTTCCTGTTTTCAAGAGCTGGGATTACAGGTGTGTATCACCATGCCCACTTTCACTGACTATCTCAGCCTGCCCTGGGGAAGGGGCCAGCGTGGCAGGCTGGGGATTGAGCCCCGGGCCCCTGTGTCTGCCTAAGCAGGCACTTCAGTCTGTTGAGCTATCTGGCCAGCCTTCCTATCCAATTCTTGCTGGATGATTTAATTCTTAAAACTTTTCCCCTCCTGGACAATGTGACATCATTCTCTTTATGGCCAGACCCTACCTAACCCCTCTTGATTCCGTCTTTCATTTCATGCCCAAGTACATGCTCACCTGCTGTCTCTGGCCCTCTCCCTCTCTGTATTCTTGCCATAGGGAACTATGGAGTAAATAATTCCCTGTCGAAAAACATTCTATTCAAATTCTCAAAGAACTGTTTCTCTAACCTTCATAGTGCAATCACAGTTATAACATTATTTTTGCCTTTACCTCTTAATTAACTGCTGTATCATCCACTTGACTGAGAATGCCATATGGGCAGGGCTCACATCTGCCCTTCTGCAGTGCTATTTGAGGATCCCAGCACACTTCAGATATGCACCTGGCACTCAGTATTTCCTAGATAAATGGGTTGGTGAGCATTTGGCTTGCATTCTTCTCTTTCTCAATGGATTCTTTCTAGGACTTATTCAGTTCAGTGACCTCATTGTATAGATAAGAAAACTGAGTTACTAGGAGGAAGAATTTAGTTGGAATTGTGCTATTTGTTAGATACTGGCAGAACCAGGACATCTATTTTCTCTCTTCTACCTTTGGATGCCTGAGCTTTTGATTCTTAGGCCTTTGGATTTGGGCTGAATTTTAATACTAGCTTTGCTAGCTATTTAACTTGCAGACAGCAGATGATGGAACTTCTTGTCCTTCATAACCATATGAGCACATATGAACAGAATATATATATATATATATATATATATATATATATATATATATATATATATATCTTATTTTTTTCTGCTTCTCTGGAGAATCCTGAGTAATGCACTTGGCCAGAAATTGCATGCCAGACTAAAGAATGATGAGATGGAACAAAGCCCTACTTAGTCTCCTGTGGTAAGTTCCTGATAGGGAAATGGAGTTTCTGTACTCTTTCCTTTACCCTCCCATTTATTCATTCATTAGGACATAGAATAAACTAGAAGGGAGCAGGCTCAACCTCAAGATACAGCCTCAAGTCCAGTGATGTTAGACACAAAAGAATGGAAATTATCTAACATCTTAGGAGTTGCAAACATGCTAACCTTTTGGAAGCCCAGAATACAGATACTGACATGATGGAGAAGCACAAATCTACTCCAGAAGCTTCTGAAATGAAGAGAGAAGCCCTAAACTGGATGTTGGATAAAATATGGACAATACAGGCTTGGAAATAGACAGCCAAGCAAGACCAGATAGTAAGGCAAGATCACCAAACTGCATTTTGGAAGAAATACCAATAAGCTAGGAGGAAAAAACTAGATAACATGAAGGTGAGAGTGTGCATATCATAGGTGGGCTCCAGGGACAGTTGGATTGGTACAGCTGGCAATTAGGAGGAGGAGCTTGGGCCCCTTGCTAGGCGGGATTGAAGTCGTTTTTGTGGATTGGAATTAGATGTAACACTAACTCACCCACCCCCATGTATCTCAGTAAGTTACTATAGGTCAGATTAAATCATATTCATGGCTACAAGCAGGACCCCAGTCTTCGCAATTCTTCCAGTTGCCTGAGGATGCCCAGCTCTGCAGATAGAGAAGGCAAGGCAAAGAGAGCTACACTGAACACTGCGGATGTGGTGGGGAAGTGGAAACCAAGCCGACATTTGGTGTGTTGTAGCATTCCCAGCTCTGGTTTAACACAAGCGATGTGTTTCACTCACAAACTGGCACTGAGAGCTCATTTACATTTAAATAAGAGGCTTGTTAATGCCAGCAGGAGGACTCTGTCAATGCCAAGCCTGGCTGAGGATTCCTGCCAAGGAGTTTCTAAGAGCATCGCTCTAGGAAACTCCCCCAGAAGAGATGCAAGCATGCCTTCTCATTAAGACAGCTCTACCACAGTGACATTTGCCTCAGAGCAGCAAGCCTTTGGCTGGGCTGGAAGCAAGTTGTTGAGTCTTGGAAAGTTATCTGCTGC
The DNA here is from genome assembly GCA_004027165.1 of Ctenomys sociabilis. Taxonomy (NCBI): domain Eukaryota; kingdom Metazoa; phylum Chordata; class Mammalia; order Rodentia; family Ctenomyidae; genus Ctenomys; species Ctenomys sociabilis. The sequence goes on from PVKA01004303.1 coordinate 34,172, forward strand.
CAAGAGAGTCGTTTAGCTCAATTGGCTCCACACACACTCAGAGACCACCTGGCATGAGATGCCTTGGTTGGGAGCATGGTTAATTCCTGGCCCCTAGCATCTACCAGTCATGTTGGCAGAGCCAGGTGTTACAAAGCATGGGCAGGTCACGTTACAACATAAAAAAGAGGACATAGTCCATTGTTAGGCAGCTCTTACACTGGAAGATTTTTCATGAAATTAATCAGAAATATGTTCCTTTTGAGCACAAATCATATAATCAAATGCCTGCAGATGCTAAGCAAGGAACATGGCTCAATGAAGGGAACAGCTTGTAAACCCCTCAGAACTGTACGAGGTTGTGCTAACCTGGGATATACTTCCTTAGTCTAAAGGGCCAAGAAATACTCAGCAAAAAATGATCTTAGGTTTTATAGATATGGACAATGTCCTATGATATTTGAAGAATAATGGAGTAGGCAGGTTGTTAGACAAGTTTGACAATACAATTTATAAGCACTCCTGGAAATAAAAAGTACTATAAAAATGATAATAATATACAACCTACTCCAGAAACATAACCTACAGACACATAAGAAGAGAAATAGTTAACATAGTTCAAGCTGAAAAATACTAGCCACTGAGGAGCCCAGGAGAGTGATCGCTAAAATCTACATGTTGGATTTTGTGTTTAGGTACAATGAAAAGAAACTGATGTTTAAATTCAATCAGAAGGATAAGCAGAAATTAAACCAGGCAATAATCTGGGAGGAGAAAGAAGGAATTTATGCAAAGGCCTTGAGACAGAGAAGGGAATTTGAGAACATAAAGGCAGTTCGATGGCAAGAACTTAAATTTCAAGATAGGAAAAGGATGGAAAGATAAGTAAAGACTAGACTGAAAAGGGCTTTCCAATCCACTGAAAGCATTTAGGCTTTAGTCTCAGAGCAACATGGTTAGGCAGAAGAGTGACAAGGCACATACTGATGACAGATGAGCCCCCAAAATGTTGTGTAACCCACTTCTCACAAAGAAAGTGGCATAACGCAAAGACTTGGAGTCAAAGAATCACAGGCTCTGTTTCTCAGCTCCCCTACCCTATGCACAGGGGGAAGTTGGTCTACTTATCAGATGGAACAGTATACACTGATGTTGTATATGCCCTGATGATCATACAGGAAACCAACAAACAATTATAACCTCATCAGGATCTGGACTAAAGGATGAATAAGCCCTGCAAGCATGCATCCTCTTGGTACCTCCAAGAAAGAATGAATGCTAATCGTTAGCTACAAAAGTGTTCAAGGACCTGTTGTTTATAACTTCCCAAAATGCAATTTAAATAACTGATGATTAGATAGTCTTCACATTTTTTTATCCTACCAAGGTTAGTTTGGCTTTTAGTATTTAAACAAGATTGATGCAACCACTCATCTTAGATACACTGAAGACCGTTTGACCCAAATCCCCATTATCTCCAGTGATTCTTGTTCTCCTAGGGTCTCTGGCTGCAAATTCTCTTCAATTCTTCATGCACACTCTGTGTTTTACCACACGCCTACTGTTTCTTTTCTACAATGTACCAACTGTGTGACACACCATACCGAAATACCCTTATCCCATGAGGCACTTGGTCCCCAGGACAGGAGCGTGGTAAACTTTTATTGAAGATTTGGGAAATAGAGAGCTTGATAATCCAGCAGAAAGCCACCTTCTTCTGTACTTTCATAGCTCCTGATTCTAAGCTTCTTTTCAATTAACTTGCTTTTTATTTTCCAGGATTCCTTATTCTTCAGTTCCTTTTTAGCTTACTATTCCTGAACTATTTATCTTCTCTTATATTTTTCAAAAATACATTTGCTTTCATACTTCTCAATTCTTCCCCTTAACCTAACCAGAGACTCATGAACATTTTATACTCAAGAGTGTTACTTGTTAATAACACAGAAGAGTCACCAGGCCTTGATTTAAGATACTGCCCATTTCTTGACTTCCCTGTGGTGGAGGTCAGCAGAAGGAAGCAGTAGGATTGATTTTCTTACTTATATACAGTGTGAAAGTAAATGAGGAACAGTAATTGTGTTTTAATGCTCTTACAACTCTTGAAAATAATCTCAGTGTCAAGGTATTGAGGCATGGTACAGTTATGGAACACAATAGAGCCATTCAGGTGAGGTTGTAAAGCAGATGCAGATTGCTTAGGATATGATTAGAGGTAAATGCTTAGCATATATGATAAGAGTAAAAATGAAAATATAAAGCAATATACTACCTAGCCATTTAAAATATATATTCACTTTATGCCTGCAAGAAAAAATGGATATGTCTAGAAAAGTCTCTGTCAGTGAGAGCGATTCTCACCCTAGGGGTGTTTGATGGTGTGGCAAGATCCTTTTGTGATCATTACAAATAAGGAAGAAGGGTATGCTGATGACAGCCAGCACATAGAGACTTCCGCACTGCTAAGCTCCCAGCAGCATGTTGGCTCATCCTAACCACAAGGCACGATCCCGTTCAGTGTCAGCAGTGTCAAGGTTGACCAAGTCTGTGCTAGAAGATAGCTCCATGGAGAATTAGGATATTATTTTTGCTTGTCTGTTCTTTCTATTTTTCTACAGTGAACACATAACAGATTTCAGCCAATTTGTTAAACGTACATTTAGTGGGGTCCTCTGAAATGGATCTGGAGTGAACGCCTATGCTTTTGCTATGAAACAAAAGCACCTTAGTATAGTGCTTTAGGTTCATTTCCCACCACTCTTCCTCTGAAATCACTTCTTTAAATTGGGGACCAGAACTCCAGAAGTAGCAGCGCACTTCCTTGCCTGCTATGCTAATATTTATGCTGTTTTACGTGACCCTCATCTTTGGGCATTGTTGCTCATTCCATGACTTGCTATTAACTGAAACAAGCAATGTACCAGAACTAAGGAGACAGAACAAGTGTCTGGTCAGAGGAGACAGGGTGTCTGGCACATCCAGAGTTCCAGGTTGCCGATCCTCCATTCAAGGAAGTTCTTTACATTATCTTAGAAAACCTTTGCAAAGGAATTATTCTTGTCATCAAAGCATGTTTGCTTGGAAGTTTATTCACTTGAAGTAGTGGTTTATTGCCCCCATAGACTCATCTTCTATGAATATTAGTCCTAATTAGTAGCTGAAATAGTGATGATTTAGCAGAACCTCTGTGTTTGATGCTGTGGTTTTGGGGCCAGTATTCATAGTTGAAAAGAAAAAGGCAAACATTTCTGCCATGTCATGAATCCTTTTTCCTAATTCTCAGGGAGCTGTGAGGTCTTTAGGGGGTTCTCTTTTTCCTTTGACCCCCAAACTACTGGAAACTTAGAAGTTACAGAAATGACTCATTCTGTGGGAAAAGTGCATTCCACAGTCTCAAGGATCTCTGGTCATTTTTCCAAAGGGAGCTGTGCTGCCTTGTGCCTACTCGAGCTTCTAATGATGAAAAAAATAAAATTTCTGAGAAGGACAATTTTTTCCCTTCTGTCCAAGAATATCAGGCTTTCTCTGAAAGTAGCATGGGTTGCATGGACCCTGTAGCACTGGGCTGGCTGGAGGATAGAAAGCTCTGAGAAGGCTAGTGGATAGTTCAGAAGCAAGCATAGTGGTGGCAATGAATAGGGAAAGAAGCTAGAAGGAGTTGGCTAAGGCAGGGGCTGTTGTCTTCCAGGGTCTTGGAAGGAGACAGTACAGGAAACATGGGAGCTGATCTTGCCAGAGAGGCTTGTCCTCATACAGCTTTGGTTTCCCATCACCTATCATGGATGTGAGAGAAGAGCTGCATCTGGTCTCAAAGGCATCCTTGAACAGGGGCCTCTACTTCCGTTCCCTGAAGGCATCCACAGAGCTTCAGCTTTGCTGCCTCCCCTGTATCTCAGACAGGAGTTGCTACCAGTTGCTGCTAGTGACACATTCCACATGGAGCAAGGCTCTGACTTTCTTTGCTCTACACAAGCAGCACTTGTTTCCCAGGAGATGGAACTAATAAGAATAGTCTAAAGGGAAGCAGAAGAAACTGTTGACAGGCTAAAGATATGAGGACTTGTTTTTGAAACTCCTAAGTAAAGACAGCAGTTCTATCCAGGCTTAAGCCCTTGACTGGGGAGGTAAGGGTGACACTGCAGAGCTCAGGCTGGGAAGCCAGAGCACTGGTTTTTCCCTAGAAGAACTAGGCCAGGTCATTTCTAACTTAGATTTCAGTGTTACTTACTGCATTTGTGAATAAATAACACAGAATGACAAAAACAACATCCAAGGTAAAACAAACAAAACTCAAACATTGCTCAACTTAAAGGTACTCTTGGGAGACTTGAGTTCTCCCCAGTCCCCTTTGTCTCTGTCTCAAGGGACTGTGATGTGAGGAAGTCATTCTGTCCAGACTGCGAACTATAACAACAGCCCGGAACTTTCCATTGTACTGAGGAGGGGAGCAAAAGGGTGGGAGGAAGTAATATTACTCAGTATTTAGTCACACTTGAGAACAATGGGACCGTTTAGATTGGCTCTTCATCACATATTGTGATTTCCTTATGGCCAAGATGAAACCTTTCCAGTTGGAAAAATTCACCCAGTGTTTAAAGCTGTTTGAGGGAGACCCTCCTCTTCCCTCTACTCATCAGGGTATAGAATATGAAACTGTTCTTTCCACCCTTGCACACAAGAAAGGTTCAGGAAGAAAAATAATGGAGTAGAAAATACGTCAGAGGGAACAAAGTACAGGTCTATACTGGTCCATCTTCCATTTTCCCAGAGAAGTGTAATTACCTCCTCCTGCTCTGGAGCTGCTCCTCTGCCTCCCTTTCCTTTAGGGAGAGCTCTGGAAATAAAGCACACCTGGTGCTTACTACTCTACACAGCATTCATTCATTCATTCATTCATTCATTCATTCATTCATTCATTCATTCATTCATTCATTTATTCATTCATTCAATCATTCAATGAAGCATTTAATTAATATGCTTTTGTATTCATTGATTATGCATTTATTCAGGCCTGTTTTATACCTGTCATAGTGCTTACATGGTTGGATACAACGTAATTTGCCTTGATGGAAATTTGAGTAGAAGAAAAATAAATTTTGGTTTCATATATCTTTTAAGTACACATACTTATTCAAAGTCATGGAAATATACAAGAGTGACAAACATCCGTATGGAGGTCAAAGAGATTTCCCGGAGGAGGTACTATGCAGCTGGGTCTTGGAGCGTGAATACTATCAAAGGTGAACAAAGGCAAAGCAGCAAAGAGAGAGAAGCAGATTTTTTCCAGTGAGTGCTGACACAGGGAGAATGATCTGAGCTCTGTGCCCATTTCTGCAGAAATGACTCAGCATCTGAAAGAAGTGGGAATGGAGATGGTGAGTGAGAACCTGAGCACAGCCAGGGAGGTGAGAAATGACAACAAGTAAGTTAGAAAGTTCTCTGTGTAAATGTGGGCCATCCAGCTGTGTTGGCTAGGTGCTAGCACAGAAAGTAGGATGCACTGCTGTCCACCCAGAACTGGCAGCTGGACGCTCTCCCTTCTTGGTGATGACATTTAGAAGGAATGGCTGTCACAACCTTGTGAAATATCTCCGGGGTTGTAGCAGGTACATACATGTATACCTCAAAGGGAAAGAAAAGGATTTACAGTTCCCAGCTTATAAAGCAAATCGTTTAAGAGAGTGTCAGAGGTCTCTATCTAGAATAACTGGTAGCTATTCTAGATAGAAAAGCAGGTGTGGGCTAGTTGTTGAGAAATTTCACCCAGTGTTTAAAGAGAGTGGAGGTCCTCTTCTTTCCACTACCCATTACAGGCTAGAATATACAATAGTTCCTCAGAGCCCATGAGACAAGAATGTGAGCTGGGTCATTAAAATCATGCAGCCTTAGGCTTCCAGAAGCCATGCAAGGCTGGGCCAGGTCTTTTGGTGCAGGGTCTCAAGTAGGGTCCCTATGCTCCAGGAATTTTGTGTAGTTCTCAGAAGCTGTCAAGGTCATACTGGGGAACTGGAATTTTGTCCTGAGGGTGAAGGAATGATCAGGATAGTGGGGTGTTTGTTGCAACTGAGGTTCAACCACCATGCTGGTTACAGGGGAGGGTGTTTATGGGTGGCAGTAAGCGTGTACGGTCAGAAAGAGTGAGACAGCCAGGTGGGTGGGCACTCCCTGAAATGATGTCCTAGAGAAGCAAAAGTTTTGGCTAGGGCAGAGGAAAGCAGTGAGGGAGCTAGGTGTGAGGAACAAAGGAGCAGGAGGTGATGAGGAGGCAGAGGAACGTGGGTTGAACCTGAAGCCTGTCCTGGGAGACCCCATAGACATAGAGACTTAGTGGACACAATCACCAAGTGTGTGCTTCTTCCTTCCTAATGGACCCATTCCCTTTGTAACAAATTGGGAAGGAAAGAGAAGCTTTTGTCCAAATTTAAGATTGTTGCTTATGAGAGTTCATATAGAATTCAACCTGATTGTTAGTTTTCCACTATTCTAAGGAAAGAGTAACTTCAGGAGCAAAGCAACCAATGTAGAAAGGGATGAACATTTTGCTTTGGACATGAATCTGGGGAGAATTTGAGGAAGAATCAATTCAATTTTACTATATAATCACTTATTTAGAGTCAGTGATATGCCTGGCTGTACTAGATACTTGGAAAACATCTAAATTAATGGGATACGCTACACTTCAGAGGAATTATAATTGTTTGGGTATGGAGACTTACATACAGCCAAGAAAAGGGCTGTGATAGTTGGCATCACAATGGAGGTCGCTGTAACAGATTCAATAAGGAAAAAGGTGGAGACCTCACAAGTGAACATCTTTATGAAGGATGCCAGGGTCAGGATTGTTGGAAAAGATAGAGAAGCGTTCTCTAATTGCTTGGCTCACATTGAGATCTTTGCTCTTTACTTTTACTTCATCTGCATTTACTAAAAGAGTTGCTTTAAGAATTTGTATAAAAATTCAGGGAAGCCTTATGAGAGCTTGTCTTGGGCCTGTCATGAGCACCTTTGTTTCAGATTTACCTGAGATGCTGAGGTACCTGAAGTATGAACTCAATCCTTTTTTTTTTTTTTTTTTTAAAAATCATAATGTGAATATCTGATAGATGTATAACATGTATTATAACATGTACAATAATAAAACAAATGCCTAGAAATCTACAAGCCATCTGAAGAAGCGAGGCACAGACTTTCCATGTTTAATGACCAAGGACTGGTCCTGTGAGCATATTGTCAGATGAATTGCTCACTAAATGAGGAATTGTGTATAATGTGCACATCACTATACTCAGAGCAAAGGAGTGCTCAAAGGAAAGCTCCAATGGATGACCTTTATTTGCATAACTCTCACCTGCTGTACTTTAATGTGTAATAGCACAAAAAACTAGAGTACAGTACTATATAGTATCATCCGTGAAAATTACAGTATTGCATAAACAAGGTACACTGTATAAAAATACATTGAATTCTATAAACAAGATATATAGAACTGTACCAAAAAGAGATGGGTTGTAACTCAGGACAGTGAATCACATATCCAAACTGTGTGTATTGGTTGTAAGTCCAAATAGAGTTTTAGACAGGTTGTTGAAAGATAAATATCTATATTAATACCACCACTGAAGTTCTCCTGTCATAACTCCTTCTTCATCCCTTCTTAGGAGTGTGTGTGTATAACTTCGAGCAACATAATTTATTCTGTAATTATAAGTGTATTTATTCTTCTATGACTTTTTTCCTACTCCATATCATATTTCTAAGGCTCAATCATATTTTTTTCTGACATGGGATTTTCATTACCTGTACTGGTCTTGAACTCCCGGGCACACGGGATTATTTTATTTTAGCTAGGGGTGCATGGTACTATAGCTGGAGAATCAACCATACTGACTTACTCAACTATAGTTCATTGATTTTTCACTGTTACCCATTTTTCTAATGTAGGACTCAACTCTTACTGCTTTCTCAGTTTTCCTTGAGTGGTCACTTGGTGTGAATTTAAATGTTTTCCTATTATAATGCCAAAGCTCTGGACATCAGTATAGGCCTGTGAACATGGAAAAGAAAGGATTTGCCAGACACTATTGTTTGGATCTGGACCCTGTTTCCTAGGTCTGAGTGCTAAAGACTTGGTCCCAGGAGGCACTACGGAAAAGCAGTACTTCAAGAGGTGAGGCACAGTGGGAGGTTTACTGCAATGTGGCCTAAGAGGCTACGGTGGGACTCTGGTTCTCTGTTTCCTGTACACCATGAAGTGATCAGCTTGATGTAACATGCACTCCCCGTCAAAATGCACTGCCTATCAGAGGCTCGAAAGTAACAGGGTCACTGGCCATTGACCAACATCCTCAAAGCTGTTAAGTAAAATAAACTTTTCTACTTATAAGTTGATGATCACAGAATTTTTTTTAAAGCAGTAATGGAAAACTAATACACTGGCTATAGAAGTGACATATTTTTCAGCTTTATTTGATGATGATTTTTTTTCTGTAGCATAACAAAGTAAAATTTCATATTTTTGTGTGTCCAAACAGAACTGTGCCATAGCTTCTCCATTAGCTGGGACTCCAATGCTTTTAGAGTTTTGCTAATCTGTTTGATAAAAAAAACATAGTAACTCATGTTAATTTTATTTCTTTCCTTACTAATTTAACTGGTTTTTCATCTGTCATTTGGTCACATATAATATCTCTTCGAAGAAATGTTTGTTCTTGTACCTACTTTCTACTGGATTTTTTTCTTTCCTGGAATTAAAAAAAAATTCTACACTGTAATCCTTTGTTAGTTTCATGTCTGACAAATAGCTACTTCAAGCTTGAAATTATTATGTCTTGCCATTGACAATATTTCTTAATTTTAGCAGAGCTTCAACTATCCATGTATCTGGGTATAGCTTTTGTAGTATATATTTTGTTCAATAAATCCTTTGTAACATAAAGGCCATAAATACTTTTAGTAGATCTTGAAGTTTAGCCTACAAGAAGTAAGCACTGTAAATCATTCATTTCCACATAAAAATAATTATCTCAGTATCTATGCTTTCCAGAGTAAAATGTGATAACATCCATGTCAAATTACCATAATTGGATAATTTTGTTTCAGAATTCTCAATTATGATTCACTTGTATATTTGTCCTCTTAAAATGCAAATAATAGACATTGAATTCCTATAGCTTCAGGTCCTATTTGATAAAGAAAATTATCTCTCTTTCTTCTTCAGACACTTTTTTTCTTCAGATACTTTTATATTTGGTTTTCTATGTCATTTTTAGAATTAGCTTATCAAAATCCTTGAAAAATTCTGCTGAAATTCATATAAAAGTCTTCTTAAATGGATGGATCAACTCAGTGATGGTTTACACATTATTTTCCTGAATTTCAACATGATACATATTTTGACTTACTGCGTTCAGCAAAAAATTATGGTTCTCTCCATTTTAAAAGACACTTGTAAGTAATTTATATTTTTGTTGCCACTGTATATACTTATTAAGAATATATTATTAGCAGAGCCAGTAAGATAGCTCAGCAGACTAAGAGCCTACTTTGGCAAGCACAGGGTTCAATCCCTGGCCTTCATGGCATGCCCACCCCACCCCTACAGTGTGCAGAGCCAGGGACTAGGTCTGGGCGTGGTGGTACATGCCTGTAATCTCAGTGCTAAGAAGGTTGAAAACAGGAGGGTCACTATGAGTCCAAGCTGCGTAGTGAGGCCCTGTACCAAATACATAAAAAAAAAAAGAATAGAGTTTATTATTAAAGCCTGTGTCTGTCATCTATATATTAATATACCCAAATGGATTGTTGTGTGGATACTGTTGTATCCAGAAAACTTGCTAAATTTTTAGAATAATTTTGCATACTATGCTGAGTTTCTATAAAGTTTTTATGGTTACATCATCTATAACTGATACTAATTTTGTTTTCTACATTTCACTCTTCAACTATATCATTCATTTTTTTATTACAGCTGCACTGACTAGAATCTTTGATACAGAGTTAAGATACAATGTTAGAAGGAATTCTCTTAATGGTTTGTGTGGTTCAAATGTGTTATAATTTGGAGCAATTTTTGCATATGTAGGTTTTATTCGTTTAAGTCATTTCCCCCATATTCCTACTTTGCTAGGATTTTATTCTTTAAATAACAAATATCTACTTTATTTTGAATCTACTGAGATGCCATTTCTAATCAAGTATACATGTGAGGGATTGAACCCAGGGCCTAAAGCCTGCCAAGCAAGCTTTCAGCCAAAGACTTTTCTATTATGTTCTGTGAGTACGATGAATTCCACATACACATTTTCTAATGTTCAACTACTTTCATATTCTTGAGATGAGCTCATTTTTATTATTTATACCTTTGTTTTTTACAGTGATGCATAAATTTTGAATATATGCATTCATGAATAATATGTCCGTTAATAATAAGGCCATCTGCTTTATAAATTAGGTTGAGGAGTGTCCACTTTTCTCTCATGGTAGTTCCAGCCTGAGTAGACAGTGAAATGAATTTTCACAAACTGAGCACAACTAGCTCACCAGTACAAATCATTGAAGATGATTTTACCAACCTAGTGTACTTCTTGTCATATGTCCTTCCAGTCGAGACTTTATGAAAGATTTTTAAATCACTAATGTGATTAATTTATGACTATGCTTTCCATGTTATTTTTATTTGCTTTTGCTGAATTATAACTTTGTGGGAAGGCTTCATCTACAGTTTTAAATGAAAGATGGGGCTCATGTTTATTCATTTTAAATACCTGTTTATATGTAATTACTATCTGTCTATTTGGGTCTCTTTTTTTTTGACCAGTATCTGAAGTTCTTTATTGTTACCTTTTCAAAATGTCACATTTGGGCTTCAATTCTTCAACCATATGCTTACTATATATTTAATTTCAAGATGTTTTATTTTTAATTTTTTTATTTTTGGCAGAACCGGGCATTGAACTCAGGTCCTTGTGCTTGCCAGGCAAGTGCTTATTCTACTGAACTATCTCTCTTGCCCCTCAAAATGTTTTAGAGGTTTATGCTAAAGCTGAAAACAATTGAATTACCAAAAATAGTGAAATGGAACACTTACAATAGTATTATGCAACCAATGCAAGGGTCAGGAGCCTAACGGTACTGGAAACGCTTCAATTCGACGTTGTATAAAGAAGAGGGGGTGCAGGCCACCTGATCCTGCCGACAGATGAGTGGCCTTGATAGGCTGTGAAAAATTCACATTTTTATGTCATCTCTAAGGTGATTCTTACCTTTTTTTTGTCTGTATTTTAGGAAAGGGTCTACAGGGTGTTCAGAGTCTCACTACTAGATTGGATTCATAGTGATCCACCTGTTTACAGCCTCCCAAGAGCTGGGATTACAGGAGCACAACACCACGCCCAGTCTCAATGGCTGTCTCAGTGCACTCCAGGCGCAGGACCAGCACAGCAGGCCTGGGGCTTGAACGAACCACCGGCTTCTACCTGTACTTGCAGGTGCTTTAATCCCCTGGGCTGTTTGGTTGGCCCTTTCTTTTGGGTTTTTTAAAAGTGAATTTTAAAAAGTTTAAAATTACATTTTCAAATAATCATCAAAGGACTTTACTTTTCCTCTCAAAACTTTTAAATTTGAAATTCAAATTTTTAAAATTTTATCGATCTATTTTGCCATACACGGCCATCACATTCACCGTAGAGAATGTACACCAGTGCATGATGCAGCTAAATTCTCTTTCTTCCCATTTGGCTCCTTTCCCTTTAACCCCCTTTTCCTTGTTATTTACAAAACTTTGTTTCTATTCCTTTCCTTCCATTCTTTGTGTTTCTATACCCATTCCTCTCCGCCCCCCCCCTTTGTTTCTCTGCTCACTGGAATATTTTCCTCCTACTTCCCAACTTCTATCCTTCATTCTGCCCCACTTTTCCCCTCCGGATTTCTCACACAAGAGATGCAGTATGTCATTTAAGCATGCGTGTTCAATTTATCTCACTTAAAGCTGAAGAGCAGCCAGTTATCCAAACATGTCTCCAGTTTATCCTTCTTTATGGCAGGGCAGTACTACATTAGGCTTAACAACCTCATTTTTTTTTTGTCCATTCATCTGCTGGTGTGGACATGGGCTATGTCCAGGATGCAGTTACTATAAATTGTGCTGTCAGAATCGTGAGTGTGTGCATATCACTGTGGTAAGATGCTTTTAACTCCTAGGAAGATACCTAGAAAGCAATAGCTGGGTCAAATGCAACCTCTCATTTTAGGTTTTTGAGGGTTAATTTCAGTTTTTACATAATCTTATTCTTTCTTCTGTCAAATAGTTTTTATTCTACTCATTTTATAATCAAAGTTAAATGATTAATATACTAATTTTCACTTTTATATTTTGAAATAATCATCAAAAGACTTTACTTTTCTTCTTGAAACTTTTTCAGCAAATTCTTACAAGTTTTGACACATCAAATTTTTATAGCATTCATTTCTATGATTATGAGTTATTCTTTGGAATAAGCTATTTTGAAAAGGTTTTTAAATCTACATATGGAAATTTAAAGAAATTTGCCTTTCCTTATTCATTCTGTGCTAAAATTCAACAGGACTCCAGTATCTGATTTATATAAAAGATGCTTTGAACTTTTTTTTCAATTACCTCAGAAGGTGATGAGTGCTAAAGTGCTCAGCTATGCTTCAAAAAATAAAGTTTATTTTTCATCTGATGAGGGCAGAGATTTTTACATATGCACAAAATCAAGTTTTTAAAGATCGTCCAGATGGATCTTGTGACTTTATCATTTGGATAAGTGTGGAAGGAGTTCAGATATCATACTCTGGTGGGAGATTTCTTAGTTTATAAATTAATCTTTTATGCAATGCAGGGATATTATTTAGTTATCCAAGCTTAGAATTTGTATTTTCATGGACCTGAATCATCTCATCAATAAATAATGTCTCTCATATTTGACTAACCTTATCAGATACAAAAGTTGCGTTTCTGGTTATATAAGTCTGGCTTCATCTTGGTCTTAACCATGCAGCAGAATAGTGTAAACATGAGGTATATAAAGTAAAGCCATATTAATATGCTGTGCTGTAAAAGGCTCAAGTCAACAACTTCTGACCTTGCCAGTCTTATAAAACATGCACTACTATTATGGACTACTGGACTATATTGGATTATTTTGCTGACTTCATGCAACTACAATATTTAAACAAAAATAGAATACCCTTCTCTGACAAAACTAAACACCAAAAGGGATACAAATGAATGAACATTTTGTATCTGTATATTCAAAATAGGATAGATATATAGCTACTTTCTCTTAAATCAATGAATAGAAAATTTATTCTAATAGTGCTTGTGGACAGGACATCATGTCTGCATTTTGTACAGTGACTAACCACTAAGACAACAATATGTAATGTATTAATTATTGAAACTGTCCTACTAATCGGTTTTGAAAGTGTCTCATTGCTATTTGTTTCTCAATATAATTATTTAAAAAAATAATGTCTCTATGTAATAGCAATTTGTGTCTTAAAGTCTGTTTTCTCTGATAGGAATATGACTACACAAATTGTTCTGGGTATATTTGTTGATAAAATATATATTTACTTAATTTTAAAAAATCTATGTATTTGGTACAGGGCTTCACTACACAGCTCAGACTCATAATAATCATCTCATCCCAATCTCCGCAGCACTGAGATTACAGGTAGGCACCACCTTGCCTGCTTTTATTAGCCAGCACTGCATGCCCTGGTTTCCTTGCGCTATCTCCCCAACCCACATTCATTTACTGTAACCTTTCTGTAACTTACAGTTTAAGTATGTCTTTTTCAAAGTATAAAGTTGGACATTCTTTTTTTTATGGTTTTATATATACATTTTATTTTTTTAAAATTTTAATTATTGTTTTTATTTTTTATTTATTTTTCATTTATTTTTATTTTATTAAAATACAAATGTCAACCAGAACAGTTTCAAGACACCTTAACCATACACATTCGATGAATTAATACATTGCCAACTTTTCATAACGTTTTGGTATTGTACAAGGTGCATACATGATATTATATTTACAGATATTATTTTAGCAGATATCTCTTATCAGTGAATTAAGAGTGTAGCTGCTTACTTATTTTTTTATACCTGAATTATATCAAAAATTCAATAATTATTTTCCTAGTGGATGACTGTAGTACTAGAAGCTGACATAATATCCTGTCCAACCACCATTAGGGCAGATCTTGCCTCTCATAGAATTATGTAGAAGCACAGCGTTATCTATCCCAACTGTACTGTCTATACACACACATCATGATTTTTTCTTTCTACAACCCTTCCTTTGTCTACACCTGTCAAAAGTGGGCACTCCATTGACATTCAACTAACTTAGGTGCTTGAACTCGACACCACAATGCAACACAGTCCAGCATTCTACAACCTTAGTGAGTTATTCAAAGAAATTGTT
>PVKA01004303.1:48706-100485 GCA_004027165.1 Ctenomys sociabilis
TATACCAACACATGAACTTTATATTTCCTATGTGGTCATTGAAGTCTTCTCAGGGTTTATCTTGTAGTCCTGTACATTATTCTGTAGTTCCTTTGTCTGTGTCATCCATGTGGATGAGTCATGGCCAATGCTTGACCAGATTGCTCTCTGTGAGAGCCTGAGAGAAAGTTTTCTCTTCATGTGACTCTCCCCAGGCACATATAGAACTTCAATCTCTTTCCTCTGTGGCTCCATAATCTCCTTGTTCAGAAAATTTGGAGCTCACTTGAGTTTCATGATGTTGCAGTACAGGTTCTCCTATGAGTTGGACATTCTTTTAACCAACTCTAAAATTTTTTATCTTTTACTTTGAGGTTTTATCCAATGTTTCTATTTCCTTTGTTATCTATCCTGACTTTTTTTTCTGTACTTTCAAGAAAATTTGCTTTATTTACCTGATTTCCCTCATTCCATTCTTTTGATTGTTTATATATTGTCTTCTTTTTAAGTGGCGACTAATGAAATATGGACCAACATAAAAATGCAGTTTATAATACCACTTTCAAATCTATAAAAATCTTAAAAGAACTGGTGTATGCTCTACCATTGCTCAATATTTGAGCTCTATTTTTGTATCCCCTAAGGTTAAAAACAAACAAACAAACAAAAAACCATTGCCCTGTATCACAGTTTGTTAATTATACAGCTACTATTGCCTGTGCTCATCATTCTTGGGTGCAAGCTTATATAATTTCTCAGATTATTTCTTCTTAAAATATAGGTTTGAGAATCTCTTTCAGTTAAGGTCCAGGGACATTATTCTCTGTTTTGTTCATCTCTCATGTCATTTTTCCATTATGAAAGTCTTCTGTGTGGCATCAGTGGACTAGAGTAAGGACACCAGGACTCAAGATCCAGCAGTGTCATTATTTTATGACCACAGGAAAACGCAGCTCTATCTCTGGGTCTTAGTGTTCATTCATGAGCTCAAGGCATGCAATCTCTCTGGACTCCGCTGGCTCTCCCATTCTATCAGTAGGAAGAATGAGCACATGTATAGTGTTAACATTACCAGGAGCAGAAGGGGAGTTAATAGGACCTGAGTAAAATGAGCAGGACAAGATCGAGTCTTGTGTCCTTTCCTTGCTTACAGCTTTCTTCTGAGAAGTCGTGAACATGCTCAGTCTCCATGGCTTTCTGACCATTTGTCAAAGATGCATGAGTATCTTACAATTAATGGCTTTAAAAATGACTGCTTATAGAGTCCTCCTTGTGTTCCCAGCTTTACCAGCCTTACTAGTTTGAAGCATAATGCTAGAGAATAAAACCTCAGCAGAAACCGGGATGGATACTCTTTTCTGGCTTTCCTGAGAAGAGATTCATATGCGTGTTGATTCTAATTATTCCTAGGGTTCAGTGGGCTTGGTTATGCAGATAAACCGCTGGGGATCTTGGACTGTTAACTTTATTCTCATCTAGAAAATAAGAATAAAATGATAACAGGACTATAGATAGTGATTTACCACTATGGAAACTGATGTAGGTGCAAAGTTTTGAAAATGAATCCTGTGTCTGATTCTTCCTTTTTTTTTTCCTCCTCTTAGTGATTTGCACACAGATGTATCAGCTTCACAAGACTCCTTGACAGTAGACTATATTTTATATAACACTACTCCAGGAGTAGTAGATTGCCAATGTTTGAAAAGTATATACTGCAGATAAAAAATGTGAAAATGCAAGCCAGCCAGCTGTTGATGAGAGTAGTAATCTCTTGACCCCTATCTCTTAAAACCTCCATTTACTTGGGTCCAGCTTTAAAAGAGAACATTGTCTTCAGAGAAGGAGGGAGGGTAGGAGTGGGGAAGTAAGAGAGAGAGGGAGAGGGAGAGGGAAAGGAAGATGAGGGAGGGAGAGGGAGAGAGAAGATGGGGAGGGGAAAAAGGGAAGGAGGGGGAGGGAGCAAAATGGAGGGGAAAGGGAGGGGAGAGAGAGAGAGAGATTTAAGAGCACACACAGAGACCTTAAGTTCATCCATATGAATAGTAGTGGAGGAGAGGGCACTTCATTCTGTCCTGGCATCAGGCTGGCTTTGACAGACACTCTCATTCTCAGAGGACCATATGGAAAGCAAATGATGTAAGAAATGAATCATGGAAGAAAAGGAAACAGATTATCTGACTCAAAAAGAATTCCACACATAGGCAAGTGAATGTAATAAGCAGTTTATTGGATTTCTAAATATAATAAAGTAGTTGCAATTCTTTTACAGGAAAAAGGAATATAAATTTCATATTTATTCTTATAGAGAACTAGAAAAACATAATTCATAGGAAAAATAGATAGAAGGTAAATAAAAACATGTTTTGATAAGTTGCATAATGTATAAATCCAAAATAAAATACCCAAATCACTTGCTTATAACAGATTTTTCTCCCCTTATTTTATAAGAAACCATGTGTGCTATTTCAGACCTATCAGTGATTATTCATGATATAGTGATAAAATGCAATTTGGTCCAAATAAAATAAAAAACAGAAACTTATATTTTAAGAGTACTATGGTTTTGTCAGTGTTGTGTGTGCTAAAAAAAAAAAAAAACAACCAACAATCATCCCTATGGTTTTGTGCTGCTCTCCTTAAGTCAGGTACTGTTACCCAGACTAGCAGCTGATCACAGTGGGGCTGTGGTTGTGAGAAGCCTGTGGGAACCATGTGCTCAGCAGACACATCCAGCAGAGACTGAGCCTGACCTCTTCCTGATCCTTCTTATCCCTATCATTCTGCCCATGTGTTAAGCACTTTTGCAGAAAACTACCTCTGTACAGCCATGTTGCACCTTTCTTGGTCATTTTGTTTGCTTCCAAGGAAGAAAACCTCTGTATGCCAATTCATCTATGACAGTGGTGGCGAGCCTCTGCTTCAGTGGGTACTTGGAGCCCTCACTGTCAGAGCATGAGCTGAGCCACCCAGCCTCACCCCAGGAGCTGAGCAGTGGCTAACGGTGCCCGTAGGGGCAGTGTTGGTACTCTGAAATAAATAAGTGGGTCTTGGGTTGCAGTTTGGGCACTTGGTGTCTGAAAGGCTCGCCATCACCGACTTATGACATCACACACAGATTCTTCGAACTCTTTACTAGCACTCCCAGCTGGTACTCAAAGAGAAAAAAAGAAAATCACTAAGCTGAATTTGATAAGGTAGAAACAGACAAGGAACATAAACAGAAGAATAGACTTTTTCAAAGAGTGTTGCCCCTTCCTATGAGAAAATGATGGCCATTAAAGCAAGTTGGTCATGCTGTTGACGTGATTCTATAGTGTCCTGGTTCTCCTCACTCTTGGCTTAGTGGAGTTCTTGTGTGGAAAGCAGAACTGCAGTCGACTGCAATGGCATCAGATCTGTCTTCCATAGCTTGATCCCCTTACTCCCACTTGGAAAAAAGTGGGCAGGCTGTAGGACATCACCATGACCCAGAGGACACCAAGAGCTCAAGAGAGAAAGGCTAACGAGACGTGTGTCTCTTTCCTCAACCAAGGAGCATATTCAAGTGAATCTGGAGCCAACTGACTTAGAAGGAAAAGGAGCTTGGCAAGTGTAATCTGCCAGCTGGTCGAGTCAGACGACACATTGAGAACAATCTTTTTTGAAACCATGTCCTCCCGTCAACTCTTCTACAATCAGGCACTGTCTACCTCATCCCATTTACCTGACTCTCTGTTCTCTCCATCTCTGGGAAAGCACCCTGCTACGTGGCTGCTTTCTCAAAATACCCATAGTTCTGACAGAGCCATGAAGCAAAAGCAATAAAATACCATGTACTCCTATTTTAAGGAGTCAGAGTAAAAATGCTCGAAAGATCTGGCAGACATTTGGCCCCCTGGGTCTCCCATATCCACAGCCAAGCCTTTCCTTGAGCTTTCTCTGATGTTACCCTGAGAGATAAAAGAAGAAAGAAACATGCTGACATTTTAAACCCACCAGTCTTAGTTTATAAAATAAACAGATGATACATATCCTAATACAGGCCCTGGCTCTACTAATTCTCTTTGAGGATCTTTTTCCTGACTCAATGTTCCAAACTCGCACAGCTCCTATTTCCTTGCCGCAGAATATAGGAGACTCCAGCAATACGCCGCCGTTCTCAGGATAAAAATACTGAGTGTCTGCCTCAGCAAGGAACGCACAGGGAACGTGTCCACATCCACCACACGGTAGTCGCCCAGGAGGACGCTGCAAACGAGCGCCTCTCCTGCCGTTGGCAAGGCCGCTCCATCTCGGCATCTACTTCTCCTGAGGGTATGTTTCTGAAGGCTGAGCAGTATGATGCCGGGTAGCGTGTGTACATACATATGTAGGAATAACGTTTATGTTTCTCAGAATAGGCACTTTTCAAAGGCAGAAAGTCTAAAAGGAAAGTTAATAGAGCCTATATTTAGGGCTCATCTTCTCACTTTGCTGATGTGTATGCTGAACAGAAGATCACAGATTTGAGTCAGTCTTTCAAAGAGGCCGGAGTCGGCAAATGGCTATATTCAGAGCAGGGGAAGGCTTGCCAACACAACTGAAGCTGTTAAAAAGGCAGACTTGGAGAAGGTGCAATCGTTTTTCTCAAAGGTGACGGCACAGAAGGAGAAAAGACTGCGACAAAGCCATGAAATAAAAGCTTGTGTGTACAGCTTGGGGAAAATTACTATCCTCAAGCTCTGCATCTTTGTGTCGCTTCTACTCTTTGGCACCGATTTGCTACTTAGAAAGTTCTTTCCCTTTCCGTTTTGGTACATCTTATAATTGCACATATTCCCATACTTAGCAGTAGAGAGAAAAGCCTCAAATCTGTTAAAGTGATGATAAAGGTATAGGTTAAGAGACTAAACAAAGGGGAAAAAAAAAAGTAATTCCCTGAATGGAGAGCATGCTGGAGACTCGGTGATACCTCCAGATGTCAAGGTTTTGCATCCAAGTTAAAATGTTCAATTAAGGCACATTATATCTTATGATGATCATATTCATACTAAAGAATCAATCATGTGTCATCTTTAATTCTACTTGCTCTTTGATATGTTTCCTGAAAAAGAATGAAGAAATAATTCCAAGTTTTTAGATGGGAAATATTCTACTTCTACTTAATGTGGAAATAAGATGTGGAAAATTTGCTCATCAGCTCATGAGAATCAGTGAGTAGCGAAAGAAAGAAAATCATTTAAAAATGATTCTGCTGCTGTATCTACATAAAATGTTGATGGTGAGATTCAGCTTCCAGGGTTCAACATCTTCTTCATGCAGGATATGCCTCCATTCAGGCTTTCTGCTTTACCTACAGGGATGGCAAGGTCTATGCTAGTATCACTAGGGAGGCAGGGCTAAGGTGCTGTGGCTTTTGGCTAGTGTAAACCTGATACATTGACACATGGGACATTCATCTAGAATCTAAGCAGAAATTATACTGGATTAGTGAAATATACACACTGCCCAAATGCCAACTCCCCTCTTACTATTCCACACTGAAAGTAGGCCATTCCTATTATTGGTGTTGAAATAATGAAAACCTCCTTTTCTCTCAGTATTTGCAGAACTAAATATGTCAGGCACATCATGACTTGACTAGTCTTTTCTCTTATTTCTGGTTTATAAGTACAAGATGAGGATCACCATTACCCAAAGGGAAAGCAAGATGGGAAGGAACAGGGGGCTGCCCTTTATATTTAGTGTCCCCAAGAAAGGAGGAGGAAGAGGAAGAGGAAGGGGGATGAGGAGCAAGAGGAGGAGGAGGAGGAACATAGAAATGTATTGAGGAAAACCAGCTCTTCCCATTTTGCATTTTCTAAAGCAGCTTAGAAACAAAGTTAAATAATTTGGCGGGGAAAGATATTCAGACTTAATATTTACTCTCTCCTGTTGGACGAAATAGATTTATGAAAGCAAACAATTATTCCTATGCCTCAGAATGAAGTAGAGCATGTACCATAAAAAACAGCAACACAATATGTTAATAATAAAGGCCCAAGAATATGTCTTTACCTTTTTCTTGATGGGAACATACAGAGGGAATCAAGTAAGGGAGATAAATACCTTCATTCCCACCCCCACCTCAAATTGCTTTGGCATATTTTAAGAGATAAATGGAGCCATACAAAATTTAAATAGCTTTTCTTTTCCTTTTTGGCAGCTACAAAAATGGGTCAGGTCTAGGAATTATTATTTCCTGGACTAAAAAGCCTCAAGTGTTTTAAAATAAGATTTTTTAGAGGATCAGCTTTCTCAGAAAATTGCATATATGTATGTTTGAAAGACATTACAATTTTATTTTCTATAAATCTGGGGAACAGTCATAGAGGATGGAGGGAGAAAAATTTTCATGTGTTCCTTTCTTTACATTATGTAAAAGTAAATCAGGGTTTCTGGCTGATTTACTTACAAAGAACTGGTTTTTCATATTTGCCTCTTCTTGTGCTTTATTCCCTCAAACAGGACCTCAGAGTTCTACCTCAGTGAGTCCATTTGTGTTTACATAGCTAGCCAATCCTAAGATATGCTCAGAATGCTGCCTCTATTCATCCCTTCTAGGATAGGGTCTCCCACCTGTGCTGTGGGAAACTGCTTCCTGGCCCTTCATGAACCACCAACCTTTCCAAGAAACATGACACCCCCAGGCTTTGAACATCCCGAGCGGGTGTCCCGTTCCTCAGGAAAGAAGATTGGGACAGGGTGAGAGCCCATTTGTTGTTGAACAGACCATCATGAACCCCGGGAAAAGGGAGAAGAGTGATGACATAGGAGATGGACGACGTACAAGGCAGGGAAAAACCCAGAGAAATTACTAGATAACATCACTTCAAAGGCTCTGCCCTATCTAATGCAGATTTACTGTGGATAAAGGATATTTATTCAATGTGTTCACAGATTTTGACTCACACAAAGTAACTGGGAGAAAAGAAGATGGTAAACAGCCAAAAGCACACCCCAAAAACTTCTAAAAGAACAGGAATGCCAACTTGAACTTCTACCTACAACGTACATCGAAGCCTCCAAGTAGATTTTGTAAAAGCAAAATTGTACCAGACTATTTGTGAGGATACATTAATCGTAAAACCGTTAACAGCAGGGAAGCCCATTCTGTGAAATGGCAGCATCCAAGCCTCAGAAATGTCATCAGTCTCATAGCATTTGCCCAGAAGCTCCAAGGCCACAAGTTGCCTGGGCCAGAACCGCCTACTGCAGCAACACACACTCAGTGCGCTCTCGGCAAATAGGGACTGAGACGGAGGAGCTAATATGTACTGCGTCCCTTCAGCATTATGTGCCTCAGAGACAGGCTCTTGAGAGAGTCCTTCCCATGGGAGAACGGTCTGAATCAAGTATCAAGCCACCTCTGCACACCACTGATTTCAAAATGATATGGACTTAGCTCATACTCTGAACCTGAGAGATTCAGAGAGGCTTTTGGTTAATGTAATGTAAACCAACTCACTCTGGGGAAATTTGCTGCATGTACTTCTGCACCAGTTGTTTGTTCCACCATGGCCTTTCCCCACCAACTCCACCAGAGTGCTGATCACACAGAATACCTAGTGGTTTCCCACCCGATGACACAGGAGATGTGTGTGGGCTCTAAGTGATCATAAACACCGCGGTGCACATGTGCATCAGCCGCTGATGGCCAGATGGCCTCTACTCATTTCCCTGCAGGATTTCTAAAAGGGTATCAGGAATCTGTGAGGAGTACATGCTGTCCTCTAAGAGTGCAGGCTTGGCAAGTCCTAGGCATGTCCCCAAATCTGCCACTTACCAGCTATATTGCTTTTGGCAAGTCACTTAGCAATTCCGAACTTCAGTTTTCTCTTCTAGGATCTGGCTATTAATAACCTTCCTCCCAGGATTGTTTTATGTGTGAAAGCAGTTTGTAAGCTCTCTTAGGAATTTTTTATGCTACAGCTCAGAAAGGCAGCCCGGGTGCTGCTCAGGAGACTGATGGCAGCTTCTGCCCATAGGGCTCTCTAATTCAAAGGGAGGGTATGAGAAGACACAGCCCTTGTCCTCCCCAACACTAGGAATACTAAGTAAACTAAAAACAATCCAGGTCTATGATGGAAGAGTTAATATAATCCCACATACAGTTACAGCATGAAGAGCCCCCTCCTTTCAGAAAGATATCCTTTGGTACAAAAGAAGTGATCAGAAGTAATGAGTTCTAAACAGTTACATTCTATTTTTGCCTTTGGGTTTTCCTTGTTAGAGCTCGAGATCCACACAGACTTTTTTCAGCATTTCTAAAGTCATCAATGGTAGGTCATTTAATGATGTACAGTTCAGGGGTTGGGTATTAGGGAAGGCATAAAGCGATCTATCTGACAACTATTAGAACAGTAAGTCTTCAGAACAAAGATGACCAGCAGTAAAACTCAAAATTCTACTATCTGATACTCAGAGAATGGTTTAAACTATTTTAGGGATGTTTAAAGATTTTTATAATCTTCAGCTAAAAAAAGAATCAAATGCTTTTTTTAAGTAATACATTTCTTAAAACAAAATAAATAGAAGAGTAAGAAAATGGAGGAAAGAAGTGAGATTTTCTTATGTACTGTAGGTTAGCCTTTGTTACCAAAAACAACAAACCCATAAGATCTTCACATGTTCTACTTTAAAGTCAGGAAAGCTCAGATCAAAGGGGGTGGTAGAAGTGGAAGACCCCAGGGAGGTGGGCTTCTGTGTGCATATGCTCCTCTGGCATTCTGGATTATCACTTAGCCCTGCATCTGCAATGGAATTTTAATAGCAGCAGAACAAATGAGGGGGAGTCCTTCCTAACTGTGTGTCTAGAAGCACCTAAGGGAAGAGAGGCGCCCTGCTTGTCCTTTGGGGGAGTTCAAAGGATGGGTGCATTCCCACAAGAGTGGGAGAGTCATGGGTCAGTGAAGATCCTTATGTTTTGTGTCATAGTGAAGTTCTCAGGGACTGTCTCCTGTCGACATTGGTTGTGTTGGATTATTCCTGGCCAACTCACTCTTTGCCAATTAAAAGGATTGAAAGAGCCATGCAATGACTCCAACAGCTCTGCTCTGAGCCTTTTCATCCCACTGATCCCTAATACATGGAACACTTTTTCCAGATAAAGAGGGACATTTCAGATTCTGAGATATTACAGTCAAGACAGACTTCTTGAAAGATAGTTTGTGTGCTCCAATTGTGCCTTCAATGCTCTTCCTTCAATTTTCAAGTCAGGTCATCAATCAGCTCAGGATTTCTCATAAATTCTCATACCTTCCATGAAGCTTTCTTTACATGCCATTGGGAAGAATCATTTTTTCAGAATGTGCCATCGCACATTCTGTTCTGCGGTGGCAGTACAGATAGAACCTGCTCAATCTTACTGAAATTGGCTTGAATTAAAGTTCCTCAGGGTCTGATTCTCTTCCAGTGATTTGTCAATGGTTATTAAGAAGATAAGAGATACAGATGAGGGCACAATGAGACATTAGCACCTCCTACAGCTAGTATATTACTGATCATGGAGGGCTGTTCATTACTTGGGCTAGAATGTAACATTTCCAGGTACAAAATTTGAGTACAGAATGAATGGAAATGAATCTGAAAGCCAAACAACCTGTAGGCATGTATGGAAAATTTGTGATGTGTCAAGAACGCTCCTAAATTCAACGTAAGAACATGAGGGGAAAGGGTCTTATTTTGAGAGCCCAGGGATGAAGAGAATGAACTGTGACTTTATGAATTGTTCAAGAGTTGGGGTTATCACAGATTCATACAAATTAGTTTACTCTTCTCAGAATGACTGATTTTGTTACTATCTACAGAGGTGCAGAATATAAAGTAGTAGAGCTGTTTTGCACTCATGGGAAATCTAGCCTTATCTTATTTTCATTCCTTTGGGTCCGAGTCCTGGCACAAGTTCTCTTTGGGTGATGCTGTGTTTCCTTTGGGTAATTCCAATCCCATTTATTCTTCACTTCAAGAAAGTACCTTCACTTGGTCTGACCTGTGGTGACTGCCAAATTTCACTAAGTAGACAGAAACAGAATTAAAACATATTTTTGGGACTAACTATTGTAATGAGAAGCAGAAGTGGCAGGGAAGTTGACACTATGTTGATAAATTAAGAAAAGCTGCAAGAGTTAGTGACATCAAGCCTAAAATGGTGAAGATTCAGACTTCGCACTGCTTTTGTGGAGCTTCACAGCCAAAGTGGCCTGTTGTGAGCAGTACTATGCCTTGGCCAGGTCTAGGTGCTATGATAATAGGTCAAGAAGTTATAGAGCAGATTCAATGTTTATAAGCCCAAGGTTATGTTAATTTAGGAATAGCACTGATGTGTGCAGTTGGTAGGACCACTCTGTGCAAGTGCAGGTGACAGAACCCAAATGATGGGGTGACACTTGTTTTATTCTTAGTAGAGCATTCTGCTTCTAAGTGCAGTTCTCAGTCCTAGAAGATATACCCATTTTGCAGAGGTATATTTTTTTCAGTTTTGCTGGTTTCCTACAGATGGCTAAAGCAGGGGGATAGAACATGCTGTCATATTTCATTCATAACACACATGTCCTGTAGCTCTAGGCAACAGATGGATTGAGAACTGCACCTGGAAGCTATGGTCACTGCTTCCTGACCATGTGTGGGGCTATCCAATAAGGTTGTTGCAAGATTACGTAAATGACCATCAGTTAGATAAATAAGATTTTCTCTTGTCTCTAGATGAGTGAATATCTTGAACAGTTTCATGGAGTCATATAGTAAGGAAAGTGAAAGAATCTCAAAATATTACAAAAGAATATCTTGCAGATTTTCCCTTTTTCTCCAATATATATATTTGTAGAATATTTTTGTTTTTAATGAAGGCTAGTATCAGAGCTATCACTGCATTAGATTGCTATAAATTAAAAAAAGAGTAACTTCAAAAATTATTTCAAGTTGTTGATGAAAATGCATTTTTTTGTATAAGTCTCCATAAAAGATGTCACACATGTTGCCGAACTAAAACAGAATCTGCAACCTTTTTCACAAGGAGCAGGAAAGTATAATAGAAAATGTAATTACTGTTATTTTTTTTTTTTTTTTTTGCGGAACTGGGGATTGAACTCAGGCCCTTGTGCTTGCCAGGGAAGCGCTTATTCCACTGAGCCATCTCCCCGGTCCCCCAATTACTGTTATTTTTGTTTGTTTGTTTTCTAATGAAAATATGCCTATACTCCATGCTCCAAGAAAAATTCTGGTGCTGACCCCTAAAATTACTGTGCTTCAACCATTCGGATTTAATAATATCCCCAGGAGCCAGGGGCTGACATGCGCAAAATGCTGGGAAGGTTACAATCCTTCCTCACTACACACAAAATTAACAAGTATCAATAGAAAAGAAATATGTAGTACTAAAAGCATAATCATTTTGTGTCAAAATGCTTTGGATTTAATATAAAATCTAAGCCTTCTCTAGAAGGATTCCTTTACATATAGCTAAGAAAACTTGATCAGTCATAAATGAGTTTTCCAGGAATCTATGACCCGAGTCCCTGATAGAAATAGTGTAAAATATTAAGGTGAAAGACTACAATACTTTATCTCACTGTATGAATAAACACAACCTGAGAAATTTTCCCATATCAAGGCAGATTTTCTGGATGCCACAGATATTTTCCAATAGTCCTTCTCCCTTCATCGAACCTAACCTGAATTCCAGAGGACCTAATACACCAGTGTAACTTATGAACAGCCCAAATATGGAAGCACCAGTAGGGAGAAAGGAAAGAAGAGATAGAAGCACAAGAAAGAAGGAAGAATATGAA
The DNA here is from genome assembly GCA_004027165.1 of Ctenomys sociabilis. Taxonomy (NCBI): domain Eukaryota; kingdom Metazoa; phylum Chordata; class Mammalia; order Rodentia; family Ctenomyidae; genus Ctenomys; species Ctenomys sociabilis. Next base: position 60,472 of record PVKA01004303.1, read on the forward strand.
GGAGGGAACAAAGAACAAGGGAGAAATGAAGAAGAGAGGGGCATGTAATCCTCCCCAAAATATAATAGCTTCAGTCAATTATTTCTTAAAGATTTGGAATAAAACTACGCTAATCAAACAATACCTTTATAACAAACAATAAAATTTGATTATCTGTCAAGCAAATAACTTGCTATAACATGTGCCAATTTTGTACTGCATTAATGCCTTGGTTAAAGTAAGGATCCTCAACTTTATTCCCCACTGGATTAAAGAAACAAAACCAAGATAATTTTTTTTTTAAAAGGTATGCTTAAGTGGTGCTAAATCTTCTAGTTCAAGGGTCTGTCTTCATTATATGACTAAAACCGGAACAAGGTCAAATTATGATACACTAACAACAACTAATAGATTACTTTCTGGCACAAAAATGTTTTCACGATTTTAGGGATTCAACAGGTTTTTTCCCAAAACAAACAATGATAAATGGAAAAAATTACTATTAAAATACATTAAGAGGGGCCTAGGACGTAGCCCAGTGGCATAAGTGCCTGCCTGGCAAGGGCAAGGTCCCGAGTTTGAGCTCTGGTACTGCACACACACACACACACACACACACACACACACACACACACACACACACACAAAGAGATAAACATTTTTAGACTCTTCTGGATTTTTGCTTTGTGTTTTGAGCCTTTGATGAATAAAACCATTGAGATTTGGGAATTATAATTTCTGAATTTTAGCCTTTGGCAGAGTAGTCATGCTAAGGCACAATTCTGGGTTACTTTCTGATTGTCTCTCATGGAAGCACACCGAAAACGCCATTCCAGGAAGTGGACTTGAGGCCCATTTTGCAGAGGTATATCTTTTTCAGTTTGCTGGTTTCCTACAGATGGCTAAAGCAGGGGGATAGAACATGCTGTCATATTTCATTCATAACACACATGTACTGTAGCTCTAGGCAACAGATGGACAATCACTTGTTTAAACTACAAATGTGAAATCCTAAGGTAGAATAGCAACATTTCTAGAAATGTATATGAACAAAATGCCTTTCCAAGCCAAGAGGAACGGGGAGAGGCTGTGAGGTTACAGCAGTGTTTCCCTGATTTCCCTAGCAGCTGCGATAATTTCCCCGACACCCTTCCAAATGTGATAACGGAAAGATCAGGGGGCAGCCGACACAGATTTGACAAGAGAGGCCCAAGCCGTATCAGATCCAAGTAACACTGTTATTCCTGGCTGGTTCACATTAATAGGATTTTTACTAAGTAGGAAAATGGTTGAAAGTTGTGTTTTCTGAGCTCTGTTTATAACCTATAGCCTAATTGAAAACAAAACAAAACAAAACTCTCTTTCCTCCTCAGGACCCCAGATATTCAACAGTTGTTTAAATAGCAATGGGTAGATGACAAGAGAAAAAAAAAATAACTCACATCTCATGAGCTGCAGAGATGTCAGTTTTTAATAGTCTTGGTCCCTTATGTTGGGACATGTGACTTATATTTGTGTCTCAAAGGCAGCATCTCCTGCCAATCAAACTCGGCATCAACTCAGTGATCTGGGAATCCGAGTAATTAAAGAACCTTATTTTGGGCAAGGCTTTGGCTCAGTGATAGAGAGCCTGCCCAGCATGCATGAGCATTAGCACTGAAAAAACATCTTATTTTGAAATAATCTGCAGAGCTTATGATGTAGTGGGTTCTTCCATTTCTATGTCTCCCACATTACACAGAAATATCAAATAGTTGTGCTTTTAATAGATTTTTAAAAATAGGTATATGTTTACAAAATTTTGTTATAAACTCTGATTTTTTTCTGTTATGTATTAAAATGATAACAATAAAGACAACATATCAAAAGATAGAGTGAATATATTGATTAGGGTAATATGATCTTTATCTCTGTTATAGGCAAAATTTCATGTGCTAAAACAGTGAAGAGTGACTTGGCATTGTTCAAATCAAATGATTAGTAGAAAAAGACAATATTAGAAAGCAAAATAAATCATATACTCAAGAAATCCTAGAATAAAATATGATAGGATCCTTTCCTTAGTAGACTTTGTGAAAGAAAAATTTCTAAATCTAAATATTTCTGTATATTATGTGTGCACATTCATTGTTATAAAAGTGTAAGTCTATTACAAAAGAGATTTACATTAAAAATCTTTGGTAAAGATACTCTGAGGTTATGTGACAAGAATACATTATAAAAACTGTAAGGAAATAGAATTCTGCTGGCAATGACACAGGATGGTCCTGTGACAGCATTTTCTTAAAACTTCTGCTTTTGGCATGTAAACATTCAGTTATATACGGCTTGCATGCAACAAATAGGATGGTATTGCATTTTTAGGGTTATCTCCTAAATTCTTTAGGCAGAACATATCTTATGACTGCTTCTATACATATAAACCATCCCTCATTAAATCGGACTTGTTGCTTCTGGTCTCTAGACCATTTCTGCAAAGTAGTTAATAGTAAACACATTAATGAATCAATTCAAGCAGAATACATGACCATCCAAGTTTCTTGGAGTCAGTGCTGTGTAAGGTCCTCAGCACAGTCTGGCCTTTACTTTAGAAAACAGGAATGAGAGACACAGCTCCTGTTGTATCCTAAAACTTACTCACTGCCCTTAAGTGAATCTCATTATATTTCACAGTATGAGAAATATAAGGTCAAAGATAAAAGAAGCTGATAAGAACAGGACAATGGTCAAAGGAAGCTCATAGAGTCTATGTCCTCAGAGATGCTAAGACAAAATTCCTATGTGACACAAGTCAAGAAGCTTCAGAATGACTTAGATGAGCTATAGGGATCACATGTTGAAGAATGTCTCATTCAAAAATAAAATCATTGCTATGATGCTTCCTATTCATGTGAAATAAATTTCACTGAAATAATTCCTGTGGCCTGGGTCTCAATTTAAAACATGCACCGATAATTTATCATTTCACTTCTGGATTTTAAGATTTTAAATACCAAAAAAAAAAAAAAAAAAAAAAAACCTAAAAAACCCAACCCTGCCAAAAATACAAAACAACAGAGTGGACAAGAAAGCTAACACTTCACAGTTGTGAAAAAGACATTTGTGGAATAAAGGATAAATGAATAAGAAAGTGTGACTACATTCGTTATATCTGATTTCTTTAACTAGGAGTTTATGTATATAGGGATTCATTATATTATTATCTATACTTTCCTGTATATTTAAAATATTCCATAATTTAAAAAAGTATATACTTGAGGAAGATTTGAAGAGAGGTTTAAAGAAATTCTTATGCCAAAATATCTAATTAGTTTACAGAATGGCAAATTGCCACTGTTAGCTAGGTGTCTTTCCTCAAATAAGACATGCTAGACCTTAATAAATATGGTTCCACAGTTGGTAAGCAAGTGTTTCCCTGGCTAATAAGAGTTTGGATAAAGATTCTAGGCAGAAATTCTGCATATTTTTAGCTCAGAAAGATAACTTTTTTCAGTGATTGTCTCTGCAAGTGTGGTGTAAATGTCACACTGCTGATAGGAAAATGTTTCCTGCAATATGTAATTCAAGTTGCAGAAGGATTAGGAGGAGAATAAAACCAAAGTTTCATACTCTCTTCTAGCCTTCCTCTCTTTTTCAGCAAATGAAATAAAGCAACATAACTCCATTTTGTGTCTCTTGACTTAACATTTGTTAGGCCCAACAGCCTGAGGCCTAGAAAGATTCAAAATAAAGCAAAGAAAGAAATCTGAAATATTTTCATCGGTATCTTCCTTCAGAGGGAAAAGCCAGTTAGTAGTGGTGTTTGTATATTAGGGAAAAACATCACAACATTTCTAAGATGAAGAGTGGCAGAGTATTGAAAATGTTACAAAAGCCAGTGTGTTTGTATTATGTGTAGGTAGTGAGGAACAGGAAAATCTTAGGGTAGTATTTTAGAATAATAATGCTCTTTTCAAACATATCCCCAAAATGCATATATCAAGTGCATCCCCCTTGTAATTTCTTTGAAAAAAAAATTGAAGGCTTGTTGTGTTTTACTCTTAGCTACTAACTAGCAACTATTTTCAACAGACCCCTGATCACACATCAGTACAGACTCTGAAGTTGGTTGTGTGCATGCCAAATTTAGGCCTGTTCTAATAGATGCATTCTACAACTTGAAGTTTTTAGAACCTAACACAGAAATTGTGCATTGCTTTCTCCAGAGGGTGAGAGTGCTACACAGGAACAGAGACACACACTTTTCAAAATACAGCAAGAGAAGGGCTAACATGTGTAGCTATACAGGCGGCATGGGAGGGAGAGCATGGTGACTTCAAGCCTCCCAGCACCTGAGAGCTGGCAGACTTGCCCAGGAAAAGCCATGTGACAGCAAATACCACACTAAAAAAAGCTATTCAACCAGATGAAAAGTGAGACCAAGGCGGGCACTGAAAGTTACAAGAATGCGGAAGTGAATGGGAGGGGGCATAATCTGTGCAAAAATGTGGAAGTCTTCAGAACAAAGACCCGCCAGGGCCCCGCACGAGTGAATGTGAAACATGGACGTGGTAAGAACTTGAAAGAAAAAAAATAAATCTCACAAGCCACATGATTCTAAAGGAAAGTTAACAGCAGATTGAAGAGAAGAGACCACCCCGTAACTCCACTGCCTTGGCTCTGTTTTCCTATTTCTTTTCTTTTCTTGCGTTTCATTCTTTCAGTGCCATCTGCACCACGCAGCTAATGAAGCGACTCTAAAGGTCAGTGCTCGCCTTGGCGGTCAGCACCCGGATGCGGGCAGAGTTGCAGGTCTTGCAGAGGATGTGTCCGTCCAAGGGGTAGCAGCCTTGGTTATCTCCTTCTGACAGGAGACCACCGCAGTCCTGAAAAATGAAGACAGATACAAGTGAACAAAACTGCAGACATCTGAAATTCAGATTTCTCACCCTTCCATTTACAAACTCTGCAACGTGGGCACTGCTACTTCTCCTGCTGTCTTTACCTCCCCTTCCTCTAGTACACAATATAGGGCATTACAAATCACAATGAAGGAGGGACTGGGCACCAGAGTGATCCTCTTGTGGTCACTGAAAATGAAATACAGATAAAATGAGGGATGAGCCATGGATCTCAGTTCCAGGTAGTGGTTTGCTTCTCAACAACCAATGACACCAGAAAATAAAAATAGAACCCTAATTCATCTTTATTCTTTATCATCACTTTCAGAGTTTCTCAAAAGGACTATACAAGGTACAGAAATGGAAAGTTTTGGTCATTTCTGGGCAGAAGCAAAGAGCAGTTCTTGCCAAGCAGAAGGGCCCTCTGTGGTTCATACATGTTTACTTCAATTACATCAAGAAAATAAGATCCTAAGGGACATGGAGAGTTACAGTTTTCTGTACTTTCTGAAAGAGTTAGTATACTATAGTAGAATGAGTGCTATTCTGTGAGACAGGCCCCCGGGGGACCCTGGGGACCCCCTAGTTCTATCACTGCCTGCTTACTGCACCCAAGGCAGAATACCACTCTGAAAATGCTTCTTCAGTTTCTACCTTCCCTAGATGCTGGGAGGGTCCAAGTGGACACTGGATGTGTGCGTACATCATAAAAATGCAGAGATGAATAGCTATTCATGACTGTGGTCGGCATCTTGGAAGGTCCATTTGGGAAAGACTACAAAGCAGCTGAACACTGCCCCTTGCCTTCGCAGGGTATGAAGATTTCTCTGGAAAGCCAATATATAGAAATCTAGAGATGTTGGAGATATCTCTATGTTGTTGGTTGCTTTACTTCTGCAGCCACAAAAGCCTGTTTAAAAGCTTTTAACTCTTTCTTTTTTAATTGTCCTTACTCATGTCAGGACAGGAGAAAGGCATGTACCTTGGGCTTCAGGGCCAAACAAGGCATCCTATAAATAGACGGTCAGTTGTGGCTGAGGTAGGGAACACACTGGTGTTTCCTGGAGAGAAAGGGTGTCCCTCACATACATGCCAGCACCTGTGCCAGCAAGATTTCCTCTTGGACTAGACAACCAATCCGAAGAGGCAGTGGTAATAAAGGATCCCCTATGGCACCCCAGGGGGACTACTCTAGTAGTAGGGAAGGAAAGTGCTTCAGGAGGGGCCTGGGTAACTTGTGGAACTATGATTATAACCATGGGGGAAGTGCATGCCTTTGGCTATGTGAATGGTACCTGTCCCTGAGTTGCAGCTGACTTCACTAGAGGGGCTTTGCTTGCCACCTCCTGCCAGGTCTGTGGTTCTGTCCTCTTAGACCTCACTCTACTATGGTCCTTAGCAGCTCTCTGACTTCTTCAATACTCAGTCAGTGCTTGCTGGTAAGTGAAAGTCTGGAATTTTGAGCAAGAACCTGTTCCTCTCCTGAAATAAATGGATTCTTACCTTTCTTGATGAGTGGCACTGCACTGGGGCCAAAGTTAAAGATTCAGTGTGTGATGATGCTGATGACAATACCACTGCTTATTAACTTCATAACTTACAACCTACAAATCTGTATTTTAGTCTCAGCCATTCATGGGGAATGAAGTGTTTCTGTTCTTTGTACAGGTGGGAATGCTGAAACCAAGAGAAGCCAGGTGACCCATCCAAGGCCACTTGATTCAAGGTCCACATCAGATCTACATCCCAGACCTGTCAGCACAGACACACTGGCTTCCCCAGTTTAACAACTGCTCCTTTTATGAACATCCAGCCCTCAGGGTCCCGTCCATGCTGGCCAGGGCGCTGGGTGCCCCACACAGACCTCACAGCGGTAGCAGTGCACATGGAAGTCGCGATCCAGAGCCACAATGCGGACAGTCTCCTCCTGGCCTGGGGCTGGCATGATCGGCTCCTTGCACACAGAACATCGGGGGGCAAATTTCCTGAAAATAAAAACTTCCGGTTAAATTCTAAGAATAGACACTGACAAAGGGGTGACATGCTGGGGAAGAAGGAAAGGTGTTAACACAGCATCAAGACACCTGGGCTGCACTTCCTGTGTGACTCTGTCACTCTGCTCTGTCTGGGGCTCTTTCTCTCCTGCATAGGGGGAAGTCAGGGTGCTGAGGTCTCTTTAGCAAAGATTGCAATATGTGGTGAGTGGAAGAGCGGGTGTGGGAGCTGCTTTGCATGCAGAGCTCTGGGAGCTCCTCACCACACGGCCTCTGGCTGGCAGGGAGCCTGCACACAGGCTCCTGCTACGAGCTGGGGCCACAGTGAGGGGAAGCCAAGTGCCGGCAGGCCCTCACCCATTCTGAGTTTTGCTTCTAGACCTTTGTATCCATTCCTTAGGTCCTAGGCAAACATCCCGAGGCTAGGTTTGGCTCCTTTTGAATTCATAGGGCTTCTTTTTAAGCAATGTGTCTTGGATATCAGGAAGCAGCACAAGAAATTTCACATACATTACTCTTTAGTATGCAAGTTTAAATACGTAGTGCATCAAATTTAAAATGGCCATATCTGCCCTGTCTACATTCTGCTTAGTTAGACTTTTGTTTGAAAAGTTAAAGAGCTATTACATTATTCTTTGAAGGCTTTGGCACTATTCAAAGCTATGATGATATGGACACCTAAAAATATACATATGCTGCCTAGATTTCTGAGGTTAGTAGGGAAGAATGTTAGTATCTCTTATTTCCTAACATGACTTACGGTCCCTAGCATTTTCCCCATCATAGTGGATGCAAACAGGGTGCAAACAGATGGTGTCCATCCAGGGGGGTATTTGTAACAGTGTGAAAGGTGTCATGATTTGAAATGGACACGGGTAGGAACTGAAGAGATTTTTCAAAAGGAAATGAGATTGTGTGCAACTCAGTTTCTTCCCGTGGTAATGATTTTAAGATTAATGATGTTAAAATTTATCTATTTGTAGTGAGACTTAAAAGCAAATAATGATAGTAATCTAATACTTCACAGAGCACTTTATGGTTGTCAAAGCATTTTTACATACATTACACTCTATATGTACATATTAATTTTCCTGGCAGCTTCCAAAAGGCATCTGTATGGCTGCAATCTAAATAAATATGAATTAAGCAGCAGATCAATTGATTGCTATGAAAGAAAAATTAAAACGATCATGCTAGGACTGTAGCACTAATCAGAGTTGTTATAATTGATATTTTATGTGCAAAGTTTATATTCAGTGGCAAAAAACTGCTTTGGACTACCTGATTATTTTTGAATCTGGGTCATCAGTAGTGAACTACGCAGTAGTGAACTAAGAGGAATGGTACAAGTTCCTCTCCCAAAAACCACTAGGACTATAAATGCCATAAGGGTAGAAGTGCGTTTTCCTTCATACTGATAAACCATAAGTCTCCTGCACCAATTCCTCAAAATAGAAATCCTTACTCTTTGAAGTTAAAATCTCTTTCATTGAATTTGTCCATCTTAATCATTTTTTGTGTGTCCTTGGGGATCACTAACCTATGAGTGGCTAAGGACAGACTGTGTCCATTCTCCCTGATCACCATGACTGTCTTGAGAGAAGGCATCCGACAGTGTCTGGTATGGTTCCTATCTAGCTGTCCACCAAAGCCTTGTGTGCTCAGAGGTGGGGCTTTTGGAGAGGAGTTGACTGCAGGTGAGCGATATGTGTCTGGATTGGTCCCTGGTGGCCTGTAGGGATGCTAGAGTGAAGCCTGGAATATCACGTATTTCGCCTCTTCTGTTGTTCTCACCCTCTTTCTCATGGCCATGTCGTCACGCCTCTGTCCTCTGCCCAGCTGTCCTCCCAGGGAGCTGGAACACTATGGACTGGAGTATCTACAAAGTGTGGGCCAAAATGAAATTCTTCCTTTCCCTTTCAGTGTCATGTGTTTTGTCCCAGCAAGAGAAAGTAACTAAGGCAATATCTAATGAAACATAGTCTACAATATTTCTCCATGAGATAAATGTTACTTAACATTGACATTCAACCTCAAGGCCCTTCTTCTTCAAGAAGGCATAAATTGGAGTTTTGCTAAGTAATGAGTCTTTCTTACCAACTGACCTTTTCATGACAGCAAACAGAAAAGTGAAGAGACTGGAGGGGTTGGCAGAGTGCTCATGGAATTGGCAACTTGAGTTAAAAATCCCAGTGTTCTCTCTCAGTGCTAAGTTCACCGAATAGATAATAATAACAAATAACTTAGATGAAAGCACTTCTGTGATTCCAGTTACCATTCCTTGGATATTATTATGTGCCAGATATTATTAAACACTCTATATACTTAATATTATTTTCTAGCAGCTTTATGCGGAAGTACATTTATCATTTCGACTTTATAGCCAAGAGAGCAATGATCTTCGTCATCTCCTACACAGCATATTTCTGGCAACCAAGTGGATGCAGATTAAACATGGCGCGACCCACACTAAGAAAGCACAGGCTCGGCGCACTGACTGAGGCAGGGACAACTGCTCTGGGATTGACCTGAGTGGGAGCTTAGTGCCTATATATTTCATTGCAAATCAGACCGTGGTGAGTGCTGTCAGCAAGCTCCATCAGACTTGGACCAGATGTTAATGTGAGCGTGGGAGCGAGAAGGCTGAGGCTGGATATGCTGCTTCAGAGGAGAAGATAATTGAGTTTGCTGTTAAAGATGACTGCTTAGGCTAAATGGAGACATCGTGTGCGTGTGCGTGTGCGTGTGCGTGTGTGTGTGTGTGTGTGTGTGTGTGTGTGTGCGTGCGTGTGCATGTGTATATGGACAGTCAGCCAGGGAACCGAGGGAACTGCAGTCACTGAACTGACATTTACACAAAAGCTCATGAACTAATGATGACCAAAGGTGGTAGGCGGGAGGGACCTCACTAGCAAGACTCCTTGGCTCTGCACATCAGGCTCTGTATCTCTGGAAATGCCAGCTTTGAAGTCTTGCCAAGAGGCCACCCTTTGATTCCCTAGGGAATTCCCCATACTATTGCCTTTTCTTCCTATTATTCCTACAGAACCCTCCCTTGAAACTCTGCTTCCACAACACGTGCCCTGCCCTGAGCTGCATAATCTCTTCTGGCTCCACAGCACAGGTTCTTCCCAGCTGCTAGCATGGGCGCTGATGTGAGTTGAATTGTACTGAAACAAATTTTCTAAAGGCAGCCACAAAGCTGAGAGAGAGGCCACACACCAATCATCCTTGCACTTTGGGAGGCTGAAGCAGGAGAATCGTAAGTTTGAGCCCAGTCTGAGTAACTTAGTGAGTCTGTGTCTCAAAATAAAGTATGAAGGCTTGAGGGTCAGCTCAGCGTGTAGGCTGTGGGTGTGATCCCTATTTACCCCTTCCCCTCACACCCCCAAATACCAACCCCAGTAACTTCAAATACATGAACATAAATGCACAAAGCAGAGCCATTCCCAAGGCCTGAAAGTATGACTTCCAAAAACCTGCTTGGGAAAGGAGCTCTGGTCACTTTGCCTCCTCTCTCCTTGCTTTGTGTGCCCACCTCATTCTGGATTTCTGAGTGGCTTTGTCTTTCAAGGCTCAGATATGAGCATTCTAAAAAGAGTTTTTCTACTTTCTTTTTTCATAAGTGAGTAAAACATCACAGTCTCTCCCTCTATAGACCTGCCAATTATGGAGACAGCATTATTTTTAAAGAAATAATTTCTGGTTTAACATGCAAAGCGCTGGTCGGGGGAGGGGGTGATAGCTGAGTTTGGAGAGATTTTATTTTTCTTTTCTAGTTGCTCAAGCCTGCTTTTTTGGCGCTTTCAGACCCACACACTTATGTCATGAGTCTCAAGTCTTTAATTATGGTCCTACCACTAGAAATGAAAGATAAATGGCATGGATAGAAACTTACATTTGTCAGAATTGATTTCCTATTTTAATTGAGGGGTGTAATATATCCATCTTTTCCAGTAGCAGAAACGTGTATTCTGATTCTATCTCTCTGTCTTGGATTAGGTAAGTCTTAGAGAAGGGAGAAACAATTACAGAAACATACTCCCCATCGGTGTCTTTTTGCTTTCTTTAAATAGATGCAGGTTTTCTTCCCCTGTGTAATTACAAGCTATAAATATCAATAACGTGAAGCAGAATTTGTGCTGTGAAGACCCTCTAAAAGCGAGCCATTCTTTGTCTAATTCAGCTTGAGAGTTGCTGCCTCTTTTTTTTTTTTAATTAATTCACTCAGCCTCACGTTTTTTGGTAAGGCTTTTCACTTTCTCTGTTACTTGGAAAGTGGTCGGGAAATTCATTTTTAAGATATGAGTCTCAGGTCTCCAAACTGCTTGTGGAAAGCACCTCCTGGCTGCTGAGAATCCACAGTGGTGAACACGAACTCGCAGAGCGGCACACATGCGGGCTGCAGAGCCCAGTGTGGTAAGCAGCAGGAGTCTCATCTCGTGGCAAGCCCCAGGCTGCCCTCAATGCCAATGAACACCTGGCAAACGGAAACCAGAGACCCCTCCTGTCTCTCATGAGCAAGTCTCACCTACAGCTTTTATGCAGCCTGTAAACACATACAACATGTGAGCAGGAAACCATCTAACACAGTAGCCAAATAGATGCAAAACAGGGTTATTTTTTCAAAAACCTCAGCTATCATGGAGGAAAGAGGGATCCACAGATGAGAGAAGTGAAAAACAGAGCCACATATTTCTAGAGCAATGACTAGAAATGGGGTTTTACTTTCTAACCCGCCTCTAAAGACCGGGCAACACTGCATTAGCCAATTTTACTTGAAAACATCCTCAGGAAGAGAAAGCCTGGGTTACACGCAGGCAAGAAACTGACAGTTGCATAAAGCTGCTCTGCTTCTATGAGACATTTGCTTTCCTAAACGCTGTTTTGTGTCTGTCCTCTGTACCTTCCTATGTGCAGAGTGACAGTCACATAGATCTTGTCACACCTGGGAGAGCTGTAGGACAAGGTTTGGAAAGAGGATGAAATGGAAGTGCTCAGCTTGGAGAAGCGGAGTAGTCTGCCAAACACTCCCCACGAGTGGTCAGGTCAGGATCTCCCCTCATTCGACTGCACATACTTTGTGCCCGAGTCAGCTTTTTCACCCTGAGAGTCACATGGATGAGCCTTGAAGAAGCTCTGAAACCGGCTCCACTGATGACCACATGGATTAACTGAGTAATACCTGGCCTGGCTGTGAATGTGTTCTCTAAAGGCCACTATATCCTGAGTGCTTACAGCCCGAAGACAGAGGAATGTGCAGTTCAGACACCAAGCAGTAAGAACAGATGCCCGGCAGGCTGGAGGAGCGAGAGGATTTGCCTACTTGTGGAAGTCCTCGATGCAGTGAATGAGCCCGCCAGCATCCACGGTGAATGGGATGCCATCCAGGCTGCGGTGGCACATGACGCAGGTGAAGCAGTGAGGGTGATAGGCCTTCCCGGTGGCTCGGAGAATCCGCTCCATGATGGGCTTGGAACACACACTGCACTGCTCCAGAGTATTCTGAGGAAGGAAAGGACATGCTGGTGTTAGGCTGGTACTGATCATTATGCAGGCGAAACATTCTTCCAACGAACAAGGATCCGGTCCCCACTCACAGCTTCCTGAGGAGGGCAGGGTGTGAATGGCTGTTACAGAAGCAGATGTAACTGGATGAGCTAGCAGCCTTTCCTGAAGTCATCTAGTGTTAGACAGCAAACCTAGGATTTATAACCTGTGCTTTCTGACAACTACTCTTGCTCCCGTCCACTGGCACAGGAGTGACAGTGATGCTTCTGTAACTATTTCTGGCCTTGTTGGGACACCTCAGTTTTGCCCTTACACTGCAAAGGCTGCTGCAGACAGCATGTAAACAAATGAACATGGCTTTGCTGTGGTCAGATTTTATTCACAGAATCAGATAACAAGCTGGATGCAGCCCACAGCTGGGTTTTGATTATAGAGCTAACCCAGTTAGGTTTCCTATTTGCACAAATACTTCACTATTATTTCTAAAACTTGCTTCATCATCTAAGGTCTCTAGGGGATGGTCACAAGGTCCCTAACATTCTAAAGCATTGTCTGACAGCCCAGACAATGCACACTGGCTCTAGAACCCAAATCCGAGGGTTGCACAATCCATGCGGCTTGGATCACTGGATAATTTGAGTTGAGCACCATCTTTACATTTTGGGTCTATGAATACTTCAGAAGAAATATTGACTACAGTGAGTGGTCTGGCTTTGCAAATTGAATTAACAATACAATTTAACTGGCTTTCAAAACACATAGCATTACCACTGTAAGAGGTATTATTCAGTCCAGCAAGACCCAGACTTTACCTCCCATCCCTCCCCTACAGTCTTCCGCTTTCGCCAAGCAATCATGGTCCACATGAAATTTGCTGTGTTCCTAATATGAGCTATCTGGTGGGCCTGGCTCACTGGAATCTGGAATGAATCTAGGATGAGGATCTCAGCAGGAAGAGGCAGCACTGGGTGGGCTGCAGGAATTAGGGAGCAACTGTCCTCTTTCCCACAAGAATTCCTGTGAAGCAAGATATGTCTATGTGGGCAGAGCTGGTGTGCCCACAGCACTTGTGACAATGCCCTGTGCCTTTGTTTCCCTGCTTGCACGGAGTCCCTGAGCCTCCTCCAATACTTCCTCTGCTGTCAAAATGACTCTCAGTTTTCTTTCCATAACAAAAAAGTGTTTTCCTGATAAAGAAAACTGAATGTCTCTGACTTCTAAAAAGAGCTAATTCTGTCCGTGCTCATCAACCTCCTTTTCTAGCTTAGCTTCTTGTATCTTCTCAGACCCAGCTGTCTGTTCACATCTATGAGAAAGCAGCATCCTTTATCATCTATTGAACCTTGGCCAATGCCGACCTGAGTTGCAATTTACCATTTTAACCTGTTAAGCTACCTTGATGGTTCCACTTGGAACTGGCTGTTCCTTTCTCTCTCCTTGCAGAGAACCTTACTGTTCTCACAGTATTTCCTATGCATCTTTTATCTACATTATTTGTTCATTTGTTTACTTCTTTACCAGATTTGTCATAAAAGGAAGGTCATGGACCACATCTTAAAGATATCTTTTTCTGTCCTATTCTGTACCCAGGGTACTGTTGGAATAATAAACAAAAAAGCTGGGGATAAATATGTGCAGGAAAATGAATGACGAGATACTGTTTAATCCCATGCTGGCACCACAGAGCTGGCTCAAGTCTCTCAACTCTGGAGCCCACCCCAAGATGACCTGGTGAGCCCATCCCCACCCTCTCCTCAGAGCTGAGGTCAGCCAGGGCCTTAGAATGGCCCAGTATACTTCTGGTCACAGGATAAGCCCATGGAAACTATTAACCTATTTTTCTCCCATTTTGAAGTGGTTCAATTAAAAAAGCAGAAGGGCGAAGAAGGAGAGTCTGGAATGGACGACAGGCTTCAGAGTGGGGCCTCCTCCTTTTCTATTCCACTAGTTGAGCTACTGTGGCTAGAAACCATCTTCCCAGAGCTTGCACTCTCCTTCTCTGTGGGTTTTAACCCAAAAAAAATGAGCAAACAAGAAAACCCCTTGTCCTGTAATGTAGTTGAACCAACCAGAAAAAAATACTTGATGTGAAATTGTTTTTGTTTGTGTTGAGGTTTAGTTGCAAGATGCAGCTCATTTACTAAAAATCAGCTGCAACAGATAAGATTACATCCATTTCTGTGCAAAGATTTTCTGGTCTACAAAAGCTCTGTTCAAAGAACAGGTAATCTGAACATTTTTGCTACAAAGGAAAAACGTGTGAAAGAGGCCCAACATCAGCTTATTGTAAAAGGCTTCTAAATGAGAAAACAACATTTCCCAGAAAGCAGCGTGGGATAGCAAAGGACAAAAGGCAGGCACACAGAGCTTCATTAACCAGTGGCCCACATGGGGCTCCTCCAGCTCAGTCCTCACCTGCTCCCCATTACCCCAGTTAGGGCTGCTCTTTTCTTTTTAAAGTAGCACATATTTTTAATACATAGTAATTCCACTCATCTCACATCTATACACATACTGCATCTTAATAATCTTATCCCCACTCCCACCTCCTGTCTCTGTATTCCAGGATACCTTTCCAATATTCAAACTCTATCTCCTGTTTTCCTATCAATATAGGAGAAACCACATGATGGCTTTGCAGTATCCAATTTATTTTACCTAGAATTAAGGTCGGAGGGTACATCCATTTTGCCACAAGTAACTTAAATTTATCTTTTGTTGTGGCAGAATAGTACTCCATTGTGTGTGCATATGCATTTTCTTTAACATTCAACTGTTAAAATGTTGCTTCCAAGACACAGAATGAATGTGAGTTGTGCTGTTAGAAATACGGGTATGGACGAATCACAGCAGTACAAGGACTCATTCTTGGAGGAAGATACCTAGGTGAGTTACAGCTGTGCCAAATGGAATTTCTATCTTAGTTTGAAGAATTTCCGTGCTAATTTTCTATATAGGTGGCACTAGTGCACATTCCCACCAGTTTCTCTGTCCCTAACCACTCTGAAGAGAAAGGTAGATTCTTACAGTGTCAGGGAGAAGGGTAGTCGGAGGCCTCTAATTCAAGCTGTCACCTCACAGTGATCGTGCCTTTAGAAATATTAATGTTTTTGCTTTAAAAAATTAAAATATGATGTTGCGTAAAACAACTTATGTTTAAAAAGTAGCACTGTGAAACAAGACGGTTGCCGTAATAAGGTGTGACATCTCATGTTCTGGGTATAGTTTGGGTCTTATTGGGATAAAAAGAAAAATAGTTTAAAAATATTAGCTCTTTATACAATGTTTAAAAAATCATTTATTTGGTACACAGTCTCACTATGCAGCTTAGACTTGTGGTGATCCTCCTGTTTCAAACTCCCTAGTGCTGGGATTACAGGCATGCACCAACATGCTTGGTTTTAGGGGCTGGCACAGCGGGCCTGGAGTGGGACTGTCAGGGCATGCAGAACCAGGGATTGAGCCTGGATCCTTGCACTTGCCAGGCAGGCCCTTCATCCACTGAGCTATCTCCCAGTCCCAAAAAATACTAGCTCTTTACAGATCTTAAAAGATTTCTGTATTCTGTGAGTTTTCAATTCTCTTAGAATTCTCAGAGTCCTTTGCTTAGAGGAACAGTGTAGCAAGGAAGGTCAGAAAGACCCAAACTCACATTTGGCTAAAGAGTGTAAAAGGATGGGGCCAGGAGGGAAATCCACATTGCACCATTTGAAAAATCTTTATTTCGGTCCCACTACCAGACTCAAGAAACCAAGACATGGACAGGAAATACAGCTAAAGGAAGGGCTGGAGTTAGAGACATGTCTCCTAATTCTCTCTCCAACAGAGGCTTTTTCTGCTACATCTCACCATATGTATTATACATTTCAGTAGAATAAAAGCAGAATAGATGTTCTACTGGACACTTAACATTGCAAAAACAAAGCATTCAGAATCACTGACTACATCTTACACATGCACACACACACACACATACACACACTCTCACACACACACAGAGAAATATACACATACATACAGACAGACAGTCAGGGAATACATTGAGATCTTGATGTTTATCTCCCAAATTCCTACAGGAAGAGATAGCAAACTCATGGTTGCACCTTTAGTGTCTTGCATAAGTTTGGTTGGGTGAATACATAAAGTGAAATTATTTTGTGCCAACTAGGCAAATATTTTTCTAGCCCAGAGCTTCTAAATGGACAAGCTAAGACACAGCATGTTTCAAATGGGTTCCAACTGGGCCAGGAATGTAGCTCAGGGGTACAAGTGCCTTTCTGGCAAGTGCACGGTTCTGAGTTCAATTGCTGGTGCCCCCAACTTACTCCCCTCAAAAGAAACCCCAACACACAAATAGGCTCCAAATACACCACATTTGGGTGCATTAGTAGGGGAAAGAGGTTTCTAGAGGCTCTTCCTGGGCACTGTGAGTCAGGACAACCTTCTCCGCCTACTCTAGTGTGCTGAGCAAATGCCATCACATTCCATATGAACTGTGATATGAAAAATGTAGGGAAGAACCCTCCCAGTGTAGGTAGTCCCAAGAATGGCAGTGGGGTTTAGTTTCGAAAAGGGAATAAGGGTTCAGATTATGCAAATCTCATTGGGAGTACCAGATTAATTATTTAAGATCAAATAATTAGATCACCTGACTTAACCGTGGACTACAAACCTATTCTATATCTTGAATCTGGCAATGAAAAGGCTTCCTCAATGAAGGAGATACCACTGTGTGTTGGAAGTTCTCTTCATGGGTCTGGAGCCCAAAACCCTCCAACAGCTCTGCCTTCCTATAAAGCAAGTGCATTCGTTCTCCTCCACAGCCTCCCTCCCTTCTGTCTTTCAACCTTTCCTTTGTGTTTACAATCAAAACCAGAATCTCAATTGCACTACTCAAGCGCTCTGCCACTCAGCTACATTCCAAGCCATGGCACATACTTTGTCATTGACAGTTTTCTCAATCTTTCCAGATGCCCTCTACCTCTATCTTAATCTAAATCCAGATTTCTACGTGTGTTTGTGCCTCATATATATTTGAAAACAGTCAGGAAATTGTAAGAGAAGCT
The DNA here is from genome assembly GCA_004027165.1 of Ctenomys sociabilis. Classification (NCBI taxonomy): domain Eukaryota; kingdom Metazoa; phylum Chordata; class Mammalia; order Rodentia; family Ctenomyidae; genus Ctenomys; species Ctenomys sociabilis. The sequence continues at coordinate 77,902 of PVKA01004303.1, forward strand.
CAGTACCACTCACACAACTGATAGTCTAGTCAGAATTAAAATTCCTGCTTTACAGATGAGAATTCTAATTTCTCCAGATAGGAAAATGACTGAAGCTATTTGCTAGATGCCATCATGTCCTTGACATGTATTCTGTTTTGGCATCATGACTCCCTCTCACAAGAAAACCACAACTATAAACCACCTAATTGAAAATCTAGGGTAAGAATTCCAACGTGTACACTTTCTTTCTTTTGGCAAATTTCTGCCCATCTCTGAGCATAATTCTTGAGACCCTGTTAGCTCCCCTCTTCTGGCATTGCAGAAAGCAAAGCCAGCTCAGAAGAGAAAGAAGACAAACATGCGCTTTCTCCATTGATAGTCCCCAATGAATGCGAGAGATAAGCACATCCATAAAGACTGAGGCAAAGGGCACAACAAACTGCTGTTATTGAAGCTGGCATAGTTCTGAATGACGAGGCAACAGTGTGTGATGACTTGTGAGTCTACCAAACTCTGCTAGGAGAAATTTGAGTTGATACATGAAAAGCAACTTACTTTAACATCCTGGAATTACTACTGCATAATAACAAGAGTTTTTATGTAACCCTCCTCGAAGAAAGTCTCACATAAGCAGGTACTAAAACAAACTTCATTTCCCAGGTAGCATACTGCAACAAATTCTGTGTGTGATTGGCAGTCTGGTGGAAAGGGGCTCATTTCACCAGACCAAGTTCATGTGGTGAACTAACACCAACAGGAGGTATGCACAATTAGGAACAGATTTTAGGAACAAACTTACAAAATCTTTGGCTTGCAGTGGACAACATAAACTGGCTTTAAAAGAAGAAATGTGGCCTCGGCCCATGAGAACAACACAAAAGAATAAAAATGACGAAAGGATCAGGACAATTAGGACACTATATTCTATTTTGCCATGATCCATGAATCACATGCTCTACAATGCAATGATACCCCGCTGTTTACTCCTAAGCACTAGTATTATGTTTGTGATCTGAACTTTGATAATTCAGAAAGAAAAACCTCTATTTGCAGACATTCAGGGCTTCTGTTCCTTAAGGCCTGCAGAGCTGGTCCTTTCCCTAAATGTAAGCACCGTGGTATGCTAGACGTTCCAAAGCACTTTTCTACTCTCACAGAAATAAAGGAAGATAAGACTTGATGATTATGCTGTAGACTTGCATGGCAGGGGCAAATTAAAAGATCAGAGAACTCCACTGAACTATCATGAAAGGAAAAAAAAAAAGAAAAGAATTCCTCCCTTTCTAACCCAAATTAAATTAGGAATTTGCCTTTGCCACATTTTGAAGTATAGTCTTCATCATAGCAGAAGGTCTGGCACCTATAAGAACAGAATTAAGGGTAAGTTTGGGTTCTGGGTTTGGAAGTCTAGGCAATTTCTGTACCTTACTAGCCTCTGTTTTCCTGGTCTACCTACTGATGGAGGTAAAAAATGTGTCCATCATAGGACTGTGAAAATTGAAGGAGATGACACATAAACAGCAAGGATCTGGTGCCTGGCAATATGAAGCTGGTTTTATAATATTCCCCTTACAAATTTTAAGATGCTAGGAAACATTTTTAATTAGGTTGACATCCTCTAGTCACTTGGTTAAATTAGGATGCCTAAGTATATTCCAGAATTTTCCTTTATTTTATAGTTCTACTTTTTTTTTTTTTATTTTGCTTTTTCAAGACAAGGTCTGGCTATGTATCCAAGCTGCTCTTGACCTCAATATGTAATCCAGGCTATGCTCAAACTTACAATGATCCTTCTGCCTCAGGTTTCCAGGAGCTGAGAGCACAGGTGTGTTTTGCCATACCCAGCATATATTTCTACTTGCAAGTACTGAATTATCTGAGGAACTCTGTGTCTGATAACTCCTGGGGTCAATAGATAACGTCATAATGTAAAATGACCTTCTGGATTCACAAGAGACTTTTTCCATACTGCCCCAGGAAGTTTGTGGAAAAAGCTACTTTACACACACACTATTATGCTCTCCATCCACACTTCTCTTTATACAAGCAATTTACATTCCCTTATTGATCAACACTCGACAACCCGATTGGAGAAGGTTCACTACACTAACGCAAACACTTAACGTCCATGACAATCTGTTATATTAGGTGACAGTGGCAATTCCTCTTTCCCATCATGAGCCACACATCTGTAAATGCAGTCAGCATTTGAATCTCTGTCTCCTAAGTGCAGAGGGAAAGGAGCTGTTAGTCTGCTTCTCACTATCCTCCCATGAACAATTTTCTCCTGTCTTCCTGCTTAGTTCTCTTTCACAGGAATCACACTGAGCACAGTTATTAATCTTCAGTGTTGCTGTCCCAGGCTTAAAATAAAAACACAATTTAATGGACCATGAACAAATTACTTAAATCATCTTGCCCAGTCCTCTGCTCTCCACAAGAGGACACTGCCTCTGTTGTACCCTGGTTCATGAAAAGCCAAGGTCATGAGTGGGATGACATGATTTTCTGGGCTGTTCTTTCCACAGCCCCCTCCCTAGATCATTTTGGGGGCATAAAAACTTCTCTTTGATAAATGTCCCTATATGACAGAATTAACAATCATTCTTAGGATGGGTTTTTGCCACTGTCAAAGCAATATTGTTGCACTTTAGAAATGCAATGAGACTTCTGGCCAGAACACAGAGGAGCTGAGCCGAATTTCAGCCCCTGGTATGATGCCTGAGGCCCGGCTGCCATAGTCTCTGTTAATTCCAGCCAATAACAGGCAGCCCCTTTTGAGGCAGGCTGGGATTGCACAGCACTTTGAATCAGATTTCATAAACACTGAAGATCAATGTTCTCAGCAGGATTAAGTATTCTGCCCTATGGACTTCTGAGAACGGTGAGATAAGAAATGTGAGAAGCACTCATCGAGAATACAAAAGCCAAAAGGTGCTGTTCTAATGCTCCTTTCTCTGGGAAGAATTGTCCTGTGGGAGGAGCGACCTAAAGAATACTATGGTCACTCTCCCACAAATCAACTGAGCCTCATTTCTTTTATTTATTTATTTTTTGGTGGAATTGGGGATTGAACTCAGGCCCTTGCGCTTGCCAGGGAAGTACTTATTCCACTGAGCCATCTCCCCAGCCCTTCTCTTTTCTACTTTGTCACAACAGGAGATAAGCAATGATCAGAAATACATACAGATATACAGAATCTCTTACATATTAAGCTCTGAGACATACATTTTTTCCTGAATTATTATTGCTTTGTTTTCTATAGTCTGTTTGTTTGACTGTTTTGTCATTCTAGGGGTTGAACCCTGGGCCATTTTGCCTGAGCGACTTTCCCTAGGTCTTTTTAAATATTTGAGACAGGTACTCAGTATGTCCCTAAGTTTCTGTGCTTGTTGTCTTCCTGCCCAAACCTCCCACAGGGCTAGGCTGCAAGTGCATGCCCTGCATCTGGCTTTCTGCAGATATTTTTCTTATTATACTTGGGTTACATGGGTCATCTGCTAGTGATGGATCAGCTTCCTACCCCACCCTTAGGCTGAATACATGAAGTTGGAGAAGCTATGGCTTGCGGCAGGGACCTTCTCCTTTCCTCATCCCTGAGTCCTGCATCTAATCAGTGTCACCCTGACATCCCTGTCAGGTCATCTTCAATTAGAAGAAACAGGGGGTCTTGATGAGGAGACACACTCGCCTGTGCATCATAGCGCTAAAATCATCGCTATGGAAACAGGTGGTGTTGAATCGGATGTTTTTGGAGACCCTGTGTGTTTTGGCGACATAGAGAAATGGTCCAGAAGCCAGGGGCTGTGGTCTAGCTGGCCACCCAGTGTGAGGCCTGTGCAGAGCCTTTTCACTCTGGACCTTCATTCCCTAACCTATGAAGGAAGGAATTTAAAATCTGCATGAGTTAAAGACTGCAGAAACAAACAAAAAAATGCAGTAGGAAAGTGTTCTTTATTATATTTACAGCTTCATCTCCAGCTCTCTAAATAACGCCTGGCATGTAGGGAAGAGCTCAGTGTACATTTTATTAAATAAATGAACACATGATTTTAATTTCAAGACAACACTCTGAAACAGTACTTGGACTTAACAGGTGCTCAGTAAGTCCTTGTTGTTTCATGAAGCAAGTGATTGCTATTAAACTAACATTTCAGGTGCTTTCCCATTCTAAGTTTCTCTCATTTCATCCCAGCAAGACTATATTTATAAAAAAAAAAATAGTGCTAAAAATTTCCCTAAGAATATAAGTGATCTGAAATTAATCACAGCCTAGTAAGCAGGGCAGTGCCATCCATCCAGCAAGGGTAACTAACCTATCCAGGGGACAATCTAAAACGCAAGCTTAAGTGATGATGTTTTCAGCTCTGTGCATACATAGTAATGACTGCCTGCCTGCACAATTCAGATCAGAATTAAACCATTATGAATCATCCATTATAATCAAGATCTGCAAGCAGAGACTAGAAATGTGCCCAATACCATTCTGCTCACGTGTTGGTTCTCTTCAGTGTTGTCTGAAACTAGGGCCTGCCAAGATGTTTATTTTCTACCTGGCTTTGTGAATTGCAATTACTTCCTAAATTATAGCAAGCCACAAGTGGGCTGAGCCAAGCAACCAAGGTCAGGGAAGGTTTCTCCCTGTAGTCTGGAGGAAGACAGAGAGGCTTGTTTGAACCCAAGTGGATCTTTCAAAAGAAAGGGAAAACTTTAAGCCTGTAACTCCTGGGAGTGGCTAGGAGAATGGCCAGAGGGCCATAAGCTAACTTCTATTCTCTAGAGATCTTTCAATAGATTTGGCAATTGCTTGGCTTCTGTTGAAAACAAGGGCTTCTAATTATACTCCTGCCATTGCAAGACGACAGGCAGTGCCCAGGCTCAGGAAGGCCATGATGACATTCCAATGTCACGGCTGTGAGCTGTGGTTTTCTCCCAAAGTGCTGCTGAAGTGTATGTCACATGGCTGGTGTGGGGACCCATTCATGAGAATGGAATCTAATAAAAAATGCAAAGGGAATCTGGTGAAGTGATTTTCTTCTTTCCTTAAACAGTATCTTGGCTGTAATATTTTCTGACACTAGAAATAAATTAATCTCCTGTTTAGATTACTCTTTCTACATGCCACCCTCGACCTCCCCACCCCCGATGGACAAGGAGTGGTTTAGATGAACAAGGTAGGAAAAGCACAGAGAACACAGGATTTTCCATTCTGTAACTTCAGAGACACAAAGGGCACAAAATTGCAGATGTTTTTGCCTCGCTGCTGCAAAAGCCTGGTGGACTAACTCTGTCTCTGGAATGCAAATTTTCTTTCACAGTTTAGCAGTCTTTTTTGGATTTCAGCACACTGAACTAACACTTTCCTGGATTCCAAGACCTCCAGAGAACCAGATGGATGAGAGGGATTGGGAAAAAGAGCCCACACTGCTTGAAAAAGGTATGAATTTCTCACTCTACATTTAGCCAAAAAGCTCTGAAAATTAGAAGAGCAAAATCACTTTTGGTTTGTTCAAATGCATGCCATCCCAGAGTTGTTTGTGGTGGGAGAAAAAAAAAAAAACCAAAGCAATTTGATTATTTGGAATCTGTGTTGAGCTGAAAGCTAGGAAGCAAACGTTAAGACAGAGACGATGTGTTTACTATCAAAGACAGGAAAGAATGTAGATGGAAGAGATTACTCCAGTGGATATTTCTATGTGTATGTGTGCTCTAGGGCAAGCGGCTGCTTCTGCTGCCAAAAGTTTTAAAGTGACATTCAAGGCCCCTCAGAATACTGGCCTGCTCACTCCCGTCACCCTGCCCAAAATCTTGATAGCTCTGTCAACCTAAACTTTTTGATACTCTCTGTTGTTTCTGCATGACTTTCCACAACTTTTTTTTTTTAACCACTTCAATGCTTCAACGGTTAAGAGCGCAGGGTGCATGGTTGTTACCTCCTTTTTAATCATTTTTCCAGCTTGTCTGTTACTTCACAACACTGTTCAACCTCTTTTATGGTGTGGATCACGTGACCTTCATGCACTACAACTTCATTAAGTCAGTCAGGCTTATTCAAAATGCTGAAGGGTATATTAACCAATATTAATGACTAAACCATAGGGTAAGAAAGGAAACTAAACTTCTTCCTCCATAAGGGTCCCATCATATGTTTATGTTATGTGAAGCATTCTTCATTTATGTCTGGTAATAACCTGATAAAAAAATGGTAGAGGAATATATGTATATAAATCATTTCCTCCCAGAGTACGAAATACTTTTCTTAACATCTCCAGATACAAAAGGAAAAGTTTTTTCTTTGTGTGGTTATCCATTAATTCTAGACAATTATTTATTTCAAAGCAATTATGAAAGAACCAGAATTTCACACAGAATCATGGAGAGGTCACAGTGAAGATCTTAAGTGTTATTTGTCCCACTCAGTCAGGCCCATAAACTGCCTCTATAACACCCTTCAACACTCACTGCTTGTCTAGCTCCTCAAACTGTATCATGTTCAGGAACAAGAGAATCTCTTAGAAGGTGTCTGTTGTACCACTATGAGGTTTGAATGTTAAGGCATTCTTTATAACAAACCTTATTTCTGCCCTCGTAAAAAATAGCTCATTTAATTTTTACAACTATCCCAAAATGATGATACTGTTATTCTTTTAAAGAAGAAATGGACATAGATTGCCAACGCATATGTAGTCAAAATCATAGGTTAGAGAGATGAATTAAATGAAGGTCCATTTGGCTTCTATCTACAAGACCTAGGGAGTCACAAAAACAAGAATTTATAAGCAGAGAGGAAACACAGCATCAGTACAGATATATGAAATGATAGATTTGTACATGCTCAAAGTCTTCTTATAAACTTCTTAATGAAAGATCACATCTCTGAGAGTTAAACATGTATAGCATAGTAGAACCTTCAGCTGGAAGTTGGGGAATGGATTACTCTTCCTAGAAATGCCAAGATGTACTTGAGCATGCTCTGATAATTATTTCTCACACCTCTTCAAAACCTCTCTAGATTGGGCCGGGGAGATGGCTCAGTAGAATGAGTGCTTCCCTGGCAAGTGCAAGGTCTGAGTTCAATCCCCGGTTCCGCCAAAAAAAAAAAAAAAAAAAAAAAAGCTTCAAAACCTCTAGATTGTAGCCAAGTACATGCCTGCCTGGAGTGTGACAGCCTTCTTTGGAGCTAATGAGACTTTGATGAGGGTAGAAGCATCCTCAGAAGAAAGGAGAAGAACCTCATCCCACTGGAATGTGACATGGCTACTGGGCACTGCTCAGTAGAGTCTGCAGGCTGAGCATGGTGAAAGAATCCTGGACAAGGCTGGGCTTTAGCTCCCAGCACCCTTGGTTGTCCACTTCCCTCAGAAAGAAAGAAAAGAACATTGTCTGACTTGCTTTTCAATTTCCCTCACTCCTGGAAAGCCTGATTTAATTGACACACTGACTTTATGATGAGAGTCAAGTTATTTAGCTGCTCTGAGCTTCAGTTTTCTTAGTTGAAGAAGAAATCTTGGTCTAAATGTTGTCTAGGTCCAACTCAGGTTTCACATTTGCTATGAATGAATGGCATACTGTAGGGGAAACAGTTGATTGGATCTTCCTTGTCCAGAAAGTACATGGACCTCTTCATGGCTACAAGTGAAATTGAGTTCTCAGGAGTGGTAAGAGACTTGAGTACCTCAGTGTCTCTGACATCCATCTATTCTCCTGCATTCACAATCTTTAGCCCAGACCAGATGACTTCCTGTTCTGTAAACACAGCATGTAGGAGGAGCCTTTCTTCTCCTGGCCTCTTTCCCTTGCATTATTCTCACTTGCATCTCTGGCTGCACAGCTCCTCACTCCAGTAATACCCACTGCCTTCTCCAAAGCCTTCCCTGAATTAGCCTCTTTCAGTCACTTTTACACATGTTGCAGGTGTACTCTTGTGGCCGTTGCAGCACTGTGTTGTGGTTTTGTGTGTATGTCTGTCTCCACTGTATTTTGAGCTCTTTGGTGTGAGATTTTGAGATCCTCATGCCAGCCCAATGTCTGGCACAAAATAAGTGCTGCCTAATTAGTGACAGACTAAATAAAAGCACAGATGCAAAGAGTTGATTCTGTTGAGCTTGATAGCATGAACTTTCACATAGCTTAGCTGAGCCTAGACCCATGCAGAAACAGGCTTAGAAGGCAACAGAATGGTCTTTACATTCAATCATTTTTCCTGAGCCATGCACAGGAATCAGCACTTTGGAGTCGGTGACATCACAGTCCACTGCAAGTAGGATTTCCCTCACTTTGCTTGTGATCAGCAGGCCCTAAGGTCAAAGTCATACTTTGGCAGAGGCAACAGTTCTCAACAGTTAAGAGCCCAGTTCTCCTGCTAGGGCTCTGAGTTCCGAAGCACACTGTCTCTATTTGTAGTGTTCTTGTCAGAGGTACACAGTGTCTACACCAGAGGTGAATTATGAAAGAGGCAGCCTTCTTGCAAGGCCTGTTTGGAAATGCTTCTTGGTCAGGCTTGACAAAGGAAAATGAATTATGGGTGCTAAACATCTCCTAAAGAGAGGGCCATTCTCAAATGCAAGAGAAATACGTCTCTAGTAAGTGAGAATTCACATGGCTTTGTGTGGAGTTTTCGTAACCCAGTAATTGAGCCCATTGAGTTTTTAATCTCTTAAACTTCTTACCTCCCTCACCTCTTCTGCTGACAAAGGATCGAATGTTCTATGATTTCCAGATTCTGGGTCGGTCTAAGCTTTGACCATAAAATCACAGAGCTCCTTTCAATGCACAGGCTTGCGCTGCAATGCAGCACACCCTGTACTCACCCAGTACGTGATCTGATCAGGCACCCTGGATTCTTCATGGGAAAATGGCACGGGCCAGGCATTGAAAATGTGATTTTCTGAATCTAATTGCAATTTGGTAAGAGATAAGGCAGCAGTGGGAAGTCTTAGGCCATGCAAGTATAAAAATGAAATTCACACTTCACTTTAGAAGTGTCAAAGTTCATGCTTGAGGCTCTGTCCTTCAGCAAATATGTACAAGAGGAACTAACAGTGATGTTATAATAATAAGCAACAGAAAAGACAAGTCCTAAGAAATTATATTATGACCTTTATTTGGTGATGTCTTACATGCAATGAATTTTACTTGCATTATCTACAATCTGGAAAACAAGCTTTACAAATGGATATTATCATTCTCAATTTGCAGATAGGAAGACTGAGGCTTTGGAGGATATCTGTTACATCAGCATTCTGGGAGGCTGAAGCAGGAAGATCAAGAGAAGTGAAGTGAGTGAGTTCAATTCTAAACTGAAGTGTTCTTCAGGTGAAGAAGTATTAAAAATTTAGTCTTTCTCATTTTGAAGTCTATATTTTTGCTGTTCTACTGTGCTTCCATGATAGATACTTCTCCAAACTATTTTAAATTAGAAATGGAAGTTTGAACTTACCACTATATTGGGTAAGTTTACGAATCTGTACATTCCTTGTCAACCAAAACAGTCATCTTACTGACTTAAGAGAAATGACAAAAATATGCTGCTGCTCACTTCCTTCACGCCAGAGACATATCCTATTTCTTAAAGTGACACTGAATTTCCCTTTCAAATAATAAGAATAATAAAGACCTAAATGATGTTTTCCTATGGGGAGAGATTTTGTTTGTTTCTGTCAGGGAGGCTTTTCCTAAATGGACAGTGGAGAGCAGAAAGGGCATTTAATAATTGAGTCCTAGAGTAAAAGAGACATTTCCAGGTGAATAAGAAAAATAGCTGGTTCAAAACTCTGGACTTCCTGGTACATAAACTCAGTTATACAACTGCTATTAAAAATTAGAAGGAAAGAAATGAAGTCAATAATTTAGAAAGTAGCCCTCAAGGACAATAATTAAATAAGGATGTGAGACAGAAAGCCTAAGTCCATAAGGTAGATTGGAAGCATGAGAAAAGTACAGTAAAGCACGCCGTCCATAATGAGCTCTGCAACTGAAAAGCATTCTAAGAACTTGCAATCATATCACAGTGTGAGACCTAGAAGTTTTGAGGAAGGTTGTTCTCACAGCAAGTTCTCCCACAATTCTTTTCTAGGTTCTACGACTGGAAAAAAAAGTTTGGATTGTGGGGGAAGAAGAGAGAACGTGACGCTACCTCAGATGATCTGATGCTTTCAGCATCTCACCACAGGTGCAAAACATACCGAGGAGCGGCTGTGGTAAGAGGTACCGAGAGCCCAGAGGAGGGCCGGAGGGCTACAGGACATCGGAGACGCCGAAACCAGGGAGACCATCTAGTTCCACAAGACCGTTTTCCTGATGGCAAAACGGATTTGGTGACACAGTGGCCAGTAATATCAAGTTTTAGAGCTGCTACGTGAGCCAGGTCTCCTGCCTCTCAAGCTGTGGCTCTTCCCGTCTCCATATGACAGTAGTAGAGAAGAATAAAGAACTTTCACTGACGGCTGGGGAGACAGCTCTACATACTGGCAAGCACAAGGACCTGAGTCTGACTCAATCCCTGGTATCATATGCTCTGCCAGCCACTGAAACCGGGCATGGCGGTACAAACCTGTAATCCCAGCCCTGGGGAGGCCAAGACAGGAGGATCGCTTTGAGACTGAGCTGCATAGCGAGATCCTGTACCAAATGAAATAAAAAGAAATGAAGTGAAATAAAATAAAATGAAATGAAATAAAATAAAATATTAAAAAAATTAAAAGAACATCCACTGAGACAGGGACGTCCTAGCAGTCCAGGCTGGCAGCAAGACTGTTGCAGTAATATACACTGAGGCCCTCATAACTGACAGAGAGTAGGTCTCACCCATATTTTCAAGATTCATATTCATGGTAAAATTTAAAAAGAGTAAACTAGGTATAGTATATTCAGGGAATGTGGCATATTCAAGGAATACTAGGCAACAAAAAGAAACAGATGGCTGATACAACAACGTGGATGAATCGCAAAAGCTGCACAGTGAATGAAAGAGCCAGATACCCAAACGTAAACATGGTGTAATTCCACACTTCGCTGAGTTTAAACAACTCTGGTGTGAGAACTCAGACTGGCTCTGCCATGAGGGTGGCAGTTGGGGTGGGACTGGTAAGAGTCTCAAAGGGGTGTTCTGGAATGATAACTGACCTAAGCATGTATGCCTCCACTGAAACAAGAAATGCAAGCAAACTACTCACGTTATATGGCAAATAAGTGTACTGTGTCATGTGGATATAAAATATAAATACGCAGAGGTAATAAAATAATACACAACTAAGTAAAAATAGTAAAAAAGTACTTCCATAGTCTATTGAACTAAGATACATGTTCTAGCTAACAAAGGGGTTAACTTCCCATGCAAAGAAATAAAAATTTTGCTTTGGTTCCTTTTTAAAAATGGTCATTATTGGAAGAAGAATACCTTGCCACTCTAAATAACTTGTAGTCCAAAAAATTTTAAAGAAGCAAACAATGCAATCTGCAATCTTTCAATCAACTCCTTCCACTGGGTAGCTGAAAGACCGGATGAGGAGGGCAGGGGGGCACATCAGAGAGGCAGGAGGGAAGCATGATTTTCAGGATGAGCCCTTTATACTGTACTACATGGCTCATAGCTCAAGAGACAATATAACTCTGGTGAATTCAGAGTCAGAATTCATTAACACTCTGACTAAAGTTCTGTGGAGACAAAGGTAGACATTAGATTCTGTTTTCTGAGTAAGCAGTTTCCCACATGGCTGGAAAAGATTTTGCAGAGCTTTGACGCTTTGCAGTGATTTGTCACTCTTTTCGACAGGCTGATCTCAACAAAGGCTATTCTGTAACCATGAGCACGACACTGTTCTGAGTCTTGGGCCATGCCCAGGGACAGTCTGACAATACAAAGAGTCAACAGCATCCCCTGAGTTGGGATCAGAGGAGGAATAGTCAAGCCCCAAACACAGCATTGTCGGCCCAAGGAGTCTGGAGGGCCCCACAACAGATGGGGCTACTTTGTGTGCACAGGAAGCCTGAGCTTATCTAGGAGCACGAGGGGGCCAGAAACAGGGCTGGTGCTGGAGAAGACCATTGCTAGATCTTAAGAGAAAGCAGGATCTGAGCACTGGCTCACGCAGGTCCATAGCATGGTCAAGTCACTTCATAGGTATAGTTTCCCCATCTGTGAAAAGAGGATAGGAATGATTCTTGGAGCCCGGACAGAACTAAATCAGATGGCAGAAGCTAAGGTATCTACACATGAATGGTCACAGGGGATGACACTGCTCTAGCCTTGAAAGTCACAATATGGCTTGTAGTACTTTTGGTTACAGGCAGTTTCCAATAATCCCACTTTTCTCTTGAATTCACAAGTATTGGTTCCCGATTATACAAGAAGTGTGACAGAGATTTGAATGTGTCACTCCCTTACCTGGTCAAATGGGAAAAATGAAGGAGGGAGATCCTGGGTTTCCATGTGGGAATAGGAAAGGAAAAGGCCAAGAAAAACACCTTTCTATAATAAATTCTAGGAAGTAAGACTGGAATAAGACCATTAATGGGTGCATTGTTAGATCTTACATGGAAAACAACAATTTATAATGTATTGTTTGTGGGCAGTACATGTCATGTACATGGGTCAATTCCCCACAATGAATGTGATCATTATGTACTGTAAACACAGACTAATAAAATTGTTTAAAAAGTATTAAAAGAAAAATTAAGTAACTTTTGGTGGACTGTGCAGCATTTAAGTGGTGGAGCTGGCTTCTGTGCCCAGGCTGGTATGACTCAGTCCTATGGTCTACACCCTTTCCCCCACCTGCAACTTTCTATTTACTCAAATACCCTCTTCAGACATGTTAGTTCTGCCTCACAGAGCTTAGCACATGTACTTCTGGGCCTAGAGACATGGGGAAAAGGTTTGCTGGAGTCTTGGGAGCTCTAACTGTAGAATAAGCATCAGTTTCCCCTCTTGATGTCATAAGGGAGCTGTGTGCCTGTAACTCTAACCTAGCAGAAGGATGCTTGCTGTGAACTGAGATACCGAGATAAGACTCTGAAGGCACCAGTGAACAAAACGTTTTATTATTTCTCTACCAGGATGTCAGTCAGCTTTGGATTTTGCTATGCTTGTGTGCAGCTCAACTGCCTTTCCATCCTCGTAGGCAGAATCAGGTTCTCTTTTTAGATGGAGAATTTTAGGGGAAAAAATAGCCTTTAATGGCTCTTATCAAATTTATAAGACAGAATAAGACAGTGACTATCGGAAAGTGTGATTGCGATCCACTGACTTCAATGGCCAGAGTCTTGGAAGAAATTATACTTCAAACTTTCTTTTCTTTTCTTTCTTTTTTTTTTTTTTTTTTTTTTTTGGTGGAACTGGGGATTGAACTCAGACCCTTGCATTTGCCAGGGAAGTGCTTTTTCCACTGAGCCATCTCCCAGTGCTCAAACTTTCAAATGGTGAATGAGAACTACTAGTATAAAATGGAACTGCTTCCATTCCATCCATCCAAACGCTGTATATTTTCAGTGGCAAAGTCCTTTCTAGATTATTCTGACAGACAGGGGAGAGTGAGTTGCCAAAGGCTGGATAAACAGGCCTTTTTGCATGACACTGATTATATTCAATGATGACAGCCATTGTATCCTAGGGTAAAGAGCATGGCTTTAGGAATTTCAAAAAGTGCACATAAATTCCCTCATTACTTAACAGCTAACTTGTGTTACAAAGTTCTTTATCATCCTAGCCTCTCTATCTGTAAAATGTAAACCACCTGAGACCTGCAGGAGTGACAGAATTAAACTACTATTAAAAAATTGGAACATTGGTTAGGACAATATTAAATAATACTTTCAATAACAGAATGATAATAAATTATTTTGTAAGATGTAAAATGCTAAACAAATGGCCACTGTTTCAGATTATTGTTAATCGGGAGCTACTGAAGAAAACAAGACTCACACTAGGAACTCCTAGTGACAGGTTCTTAAATAACTTGAGTTTCCACATGTGGGATTTGGCATAAAGCAATCCATGGCCCTGAGCAATTCCTCACTTTCCCACACCCGGGCATCGAGAGCTCCTGCCCTGCCTCAAGCGAGAAGGACAGGGTGCCAGCATTCCAGGCCCGATCTTGTAAAGCCATGACACAGCCCCTCCTCCTTTTATTTCCATCCTGTACCTCTTTCTTGATTCTTGGGCAATGATCCCCTTTTGTTTCCCAACTCATCTTTGTTAAGCTTCTTTTTCCCAAAGTAATGATGATCTTTAGAAAGACCTCGGAGATGGCAGGGTTCTGGAAAGTGGAGCTCCAGGCTTACAACACACAAGTGATGACTCCAGTTCTTATGCACTGGCCACTGAATTTGAGACAGGGCTGATTCCAAGAGGTATGATGAAAGAGATGAATGAAGTCAGCAGAACAAAGGGAGTTTGTTCATGTTTAGGGAGATTACTGTTGTTCTTTCATCTCCACCAAAAGCAATCCCAATTTAGCTCTGAACAGAGGTCTTGGCTGTCATTAAGAACAGTGACATAAGAATGGAAGCAAATAGTCCTGGAACCAACCAGTTTAGGAAAAGCCCCAAAACAATAATGTTATAATTTTATGAAAAAATGTTTATGTACACCCCATGTTTCAAGGACCCTTCATACTCCTAGCTCATTCTCTACTGATAAGGCCAATGTCAAATATCAGCTTCCTCATCTGTAAAATAACCCTTCAGTTAGCACTGGAAAAAGCCTCTGAAAGTCATAGAGTTTATCATTTTATGCCACAGAAATAAGAATTCAGCCATATAACCCAGGAATCGAATCTTATGAACCCAATGCCATTGTGGGAAGGCTTTGAAATTATTACTGTGTAATTAGAAATATCTTAATTTCTATTCATTTGGGCTCTACTGAAAGTAACAAAACGTTTATGGAGTATTACAAAGCAGTAAGAAATAGGTACCAATTAAATCTCTTATGAAAACCTAGGCAGCACATCTAATAGAATTAAGCAGCTCATGGGATCAAACTGGAAAAGTTTATCCAAGCATTCACTCATGCACTGAGCCCCCACTGTGTGTGAAGCGTGGTGATGAGCCCTGCAGGGGCAGAGATCAACATTCTGAATGCTGTCCTCTCTGCAAAAACCACAGGCAAGAGCTCCACGCAGGACTGAAAAGGTGACACACAGCTGAAGACTTGTGGGATACCAAATGATGGCTCTCTAAGGGAAGGGCAACTATGACAGCCTGAGTCTGACACCAATTACTGCCACAGAAATATGACCCCACAGACATGTTTTATGCTTGTCCTCATCCAAGCCTACAGATTAAAGACAACACTCACAGTAGGTTAGGATTAATGTTTTTCTTCACTCTCTTCTTAACAGAAAATTAACATAAGACTTTCTTGCAGTTTGGGGAATTCTAATGTGGCAATTCAGGACAGAAGCAAGCTATGGAATTTAGCTACAATAAAGGGCAATGCTGGCTAGAGGGATGTGTTTTAAATCTTGGCAGACAGTGTTCACAGAGGGAATAATAATGCCCTTGTCTGGCCATCAAAAGGAAAAGGAAGTACATGATATCAAGGCACACAGGAGACAATTCACGGTGGTCTCTGTCCAACATCATCCCCTGCATCTTTGCTGATGAGGACAAAGTCTTGTCCTAGGTGGCACCGCGGCTACCTTGCTTACTTGACACCTCTCCTGCTAGGTAAGAGTGTGTAGAACCACCCGGTCCATATGCACCTCTACTGGTACACCTTGCTGACAGAGGACTTTTCTTGTTGCCACTATCAATGGGCACTGGATGCCACTTCTGCAGTGTCCACACCATACACCGTGCTGTATTTCTTTTTTTTAAATCACTTATTTACTTATTTTTTCATTCATTTATTTTATTTGGTACAGAGCTTGGACTCATAGAAATCTTCTTGTCTCTGCTTCCCCAGTGATGGGATTATAGGTGTGCACCACTATGCCCAGTTTCAGTGTCCAGCGCAGCATGCAGTACCAGGTCCTTATGCTTGCCAGGCAGATAGTTAAACTGCTGAACTATCTCCCCAGCCTGCTTGCTCTGTTTCTTGCTTAGCTCAGATCTTATTCTATCATAAGCTCAGGACGGAATTACTGTATGTACCTCAGGGTTACATCTGCCTCTGTCTGGGTTATTTTAAGGATACAAATAATTAAGAACAGACTGTAAAGAAAATCTACTGAAATAGGTAGGTGCTAGTTTTGCCACCTTTTGGAGGATACTGGGCAGGCACTTCCCTTAGGGCCCCACGGGCTCATCCGTTAACAAGGAAAGCAGAAATGAGTTGTCATACTGTGTGCCAGCAGGTTCATTTATCTCAGAAGTATAGGGAGACAATTCACTCCATGCTTTGGGAACTAGTGACAGATTAGCACTGGTCAACCAAATTCCCTCAGTGTCCCAGGTGTTACAGTAAGAGATCTAGGACCGTGTGATCTGGTCACTGGGACACGGAAGCTAAGAACATGTGTTCATTTAGGAAATCAAGGGTTGTGGAATGTCAGTTTTCAGTAAAGTCTATGCTTGGCATTGGGGCTAGAAAATAAACACATTTTTTTGCATTTCAACAGCTCACCATCTGGGTGGGGCACTGTGGAACTAAATAAATAAATTAAAATTTTTCGGTGGTACATTATGGTTGGTGAAAGATCTCTTAAAGCCATCAGCAAGAAGGCAGGTAACCTCCTCAAGGAACAAGGCTGACAGAACCACATCTGAGCCATTGAGAAAATTTGTTAGCAAAACGCTCATGAGTCAAGGTTAAATAAATCACAAAGATGTTGTTGGAATTAGCACTAGAGCTCAGATCTGCATTGGAAAACCAAAACCAAAAACATGAAAAAAATCCTGAATCTCCAATAAAAACCAGGTTTGATGAGGGCTAAAATACAAAGCACACCAACTGAAAAAACCTCTTTCTGCATTCCTGCCGGTGGAGGGCTCGAAAAATGAGTTCATGTATTGTCATAGCAACAAGAGAATGAGCTGGACACAGAGAAAGATCAAAATCTAGATGAAATCAATTGTGCAGAATCAAATCTAAAAGACTCCAGAGGCTGGAGATATAGATCTGTGGTCCAAGTGCCTGCCTGGCAAGTGCAAAGACCCAGGTTTGGTCCCTGGTACTGCATGCTATGCAGATACTGGAACCAGGCATGGTGGTACATGCCTGTAATCTCAGTGCTAAGAAGGCTGAGATAGGAAGATCACTACGAGTCTGAGCTGCTTAGCAAGACTCTGTACCAAATAAAATAAATGAATGCATAAATAAATAAATGATTTAAAAATTAAAAAAAAAATCCACAGGCAGTTGCCCAGCTGTGCTATTTTTGTTTCAAAGAAGAGAGGTCTATGGTTCAGTTTTAATGATGGGACTTTGGTCTTGGGAGAACAAGGAGAATTGGAAGAGGCAAAACAAACCTACAGGAAAGGAACGATGCTTTTATTAGTGAGGGATCTGTGTCACATATGCAGAATATGCCTGATAAACACATGTATAATCCAAATTTCTTTTGAATAATGAGAATCATGACACACAGCCTGTACTAACAGAATTAGCAGTGCTGGTTGGACATCTCTGAATAAATGACATAAAATCTTCATAATTTAGGGGACTCTGGGGGCCTGACTGAATTCTTGGTAGTTCATGGTTAGAGAAAGAACTCTAGAGAAAAACAAATTTGGCTTGACTGAGAGTGCAAAGTGTCTGGATTTGTAAGTGAAGACACTTTGCTTAGTGAAATCTTTCATCAGATAAACTGCCAAACCTCCAGCAGCCTTCAGGAGCACAGGAACATGTTCAAACCAGTTTTGCCTGCAGACAGAGGGATGCTAATTGCTTTACCCAGATTCTGTTGAACCTTCTTACATGCAGAAGCGTAAAAATAGCCAAGCTGTGTACACTGCCTCTAGGATCCAACCCTCTGTGGCAAGCGATTCATGTTTCAACTCTGTCTCCTGCCACTGGTTTGCTTTGGAGCCTAATTACCAGCTACATTTGATGACAACACCACTGGCTCCAGGGGTTTCTTGTTCCTACCAAACAAAGCAAAAAACAAATTCCTAAAGCAAGACCTGAAATGTACCTCTGGGACACAGAGTCCGTGATGCAACTATGGACTGGGGCTGGTATCTTATCTTCATGTTGGCAGCTTCCCTGGAGAGCCTGTCTCCATCAGCATGGACCAGCTTTGACAAATATTTACTGACAAATGACTATTATTTTCATAATCATCATCATTTGCAATAATTTGTGGATTTACAGCCAACAAACATGTTCGTTGGTGCTATCTCACTTGATGGCCAGAACTCTGAGTCAAGTACACAAAGTAGGGCTCCTTAATTTGCTTAAATGGGTAAAAGGTTATACTGCTGGCAAGTGGTATAACTGGGACTAAAGGATCAAGAGTTACCACATGCATTTGCCTCCAGTTCTCCTTTCCCAACAGAGGCCAATTCATAAAGCCCATACAAAGGCATTTGGCAAAGTGCACAGGTAAATAAACAAGGAGCCCCTCATGAGCCTGCTTGCATATCTAGGATATCTTGCAGTAGCACACTGCCCTCACTGGAGCCACCCATGACCACTTGCAAAGCTGTCTACTATGGCAGCGACTATTGTGTGAAATGGTCGCTCCCTGCTACTGAAGATGCTTGAACAGAATCTTAAAAAAAAGTATGTGTTTGGAAAGCTGCAAAGGGGGCCTCTTTATTGGGTGGAAGACTTTCCAAAATAATGCATGTTTAACACATATCTACAGATTCTGAGGGTCCAGCCAGGGATTGCTTAACTGGGGATTTTGTTCAGAATCTCACAGGCTGCTACAAGCTGTTGTCTGAGATGCCTTTTTCTTTGGAGGACTGTTCTTAAGCTTGTTGTTCAATTCATTTCCTTACTGAACATGTGATGGAGGGCCCGGACTCTAGGTTGGCTAATCTTCAATCCTGGGCTCACTCACAATCCCTTGCTTTATGGACTTCTCCCACAAGTCCCACAGGAGATAGTTCTGCTTCTTTCTCTTCCTTCTCCTTCTCTCTTCCCTCTGCTCTCACAGATTCTAGATTCACAGATTTTCTCCTCCTCTCCCCACCTCCAGTCTGCTCAGATAGACCTTCATGTAATGTAAGCAATAAGGATTAAGTTACATCCCAATATTTCTTCTGCTTTCTCCTATGGATTAGAAGTAAATTACTTGGCCCATTTGGCATTCAATAGAGGGGATTACAAAAGTCATACACACCAGGAGGCACAAATCACTGGGGGTCCCCTGGAACTTGTGCTGTACAGATCTCAGTGAGGGAGACTTAAGGTACTTTTCACCTTGGTCTTCAAGATGATGAGAATGAACCATACACCTTTCCACTCACTAGAGACTCATCTAACTCCAGGAAACAAATATTCCACACAGTCTGTGTGAGATTTTCTATTTTTCTAAGGCTAGTAAGACATATCCAAACACTAGCTGCATCTTAGCCCACGTGACTTACAGATGTCATCTTCATGGCATGGAGTAAGCTCCATGGTATACGCTTCTTATTATGGAAGGGCAGCTAGATCGGGAGTCCTAAGATGGGTGTTCGTTTGGTTGTCTCATGAGCTCACTGCCTAGAAGATTATAATTTCAAAATCAAATTGAGGACCCCAGATACTGAGAGACACTTTGACCTGGGCCCTCACTCCATCTATGAAGTGTGTGTATAACAACACAGAGGAGGAACGGGGTGGCCAGTCCCACAGTGGCATGTTCTGTGGGATTCCCTATGTGCAGTATGTGTCTTGTTAGATAGTAGAGAGGGATGCACCATGCACCCAAAGAGAGGCCCAAAAGTCATTTTATATTCAGTAGGTACACTGGTTCAGATGAGGTGTATTTTATTTTAAATTATCGGTGCCAAGGATTAAACCCAGGTCTTTCAGCTTGCTAGGCAAGTGTTCTACTTAGAGCTAAATCCCCAGGTCTAGGCAGATGGGGTTCAGACTGGCTACAGAAGGACTGCTCAGGTCTTGCTCTTCCATTATTGCCATCCCTGATCATTTATACACAGCTCAGGCCAAGCATCGTCTCCTGATGATCCAGGTGAACAACATTCCAGGAACTCCATAGAATGGGGAGAAGCTCCTGGAGTAAGCAATGGGCTTAGTTTGTAATGCCGAGATTCTTGAGCTATAAGACAAGCCTTCAGATCAGCTCTTAGCATCATGATTGTTATAGGTAGATGTACAGACATCTGGGATTTGCTCAGCACACTAGGAGTTGCCAAGTGATGTGACTTTCTTCTGTTTCCCAAGTGTTCTGTAGGTGTGTGTTGGGAGATGCTTATAAACAGCAACATTTAGATGCCCCAGATTGTGTATGCTCTAATCAAGATATAAGTTGAATTATCAAAAAGGAGTACTCAAATCCTATGTTTTTACCTCAACTCCTCACTGTATCTGAGATTTTGTTTCTGTAATGTGTAGGAAAATGCTGTCGAATGTTGATTCTTTGCTTCCCACAGAGAAGCCAGCAGACTACATTTTTACAAAACCCATCCACATCCTTCTCATTGACATGTATTGATTTATATTTTCTGAAAACATGTCTTTTTTAATCATCAAACTATTCTTGTGAATCAAGGAAAGCAATGGTTACTTTACAGAAGTGAGACTGAGGCTTTCACACACTTTCCAGGGTCACATGGCGATTAAATAGCACAGCTGGGCTGAGAATTCAGGCCACCCAACAGCTATGCATGAACTTTTTCTAGTCACCACATAGATTTAGATAAGAGGAATCCAAGTGCTGGCTGCCAGTTTTGACTATGTATGCTTAGGTTTTTCATTTTACTTCTCTAGGCTTCTGTTTCTTTAGTCAAAATAGGGGTGTGGCAACACCAGAATTTTACAACTTACTTGGGAAGAGGTGTCTGTGAATCAAAACAGAAAATGTGTAGCACTGGGTCTTCAACTGGAAAGTGGTAAAGGAAGAGGTAAACTATTACTGGGAATCTGGCTGAGGGCACACAGAGAGACTTGGGTAGGGAATACGTGTTTCCCACTGGACAGAAAGGGTTAAGATTGTGAAAGTGGGAAGAAACTCCAGAATCATCTGGATCTATATAAATGGTCCAGGGAAAGCTTTCTAGAAAGGCAGTGAGTGGGTGGGTGAGTGCATGAGACCAGGACCCTGAATTTCGACATTCTGGCAGAGGTTGGGAGGTCTGATGATTAGGGTTTCGAAGCAGCAGTAAAGAGACACAGATCCTTTTTTAGATGTAATACAGGAATGACAGGAAATAAAGAAGGGTTCTCAAAACAGTATTTATGTAAGATTACTCTGCCCAAATAAGGAGTGTCCTATTTGTTTCTAATTCTGAATCTTCTATGTGCAGGGCACTAGGGAAGATATAGAGACATGAAGTGATATGGTTCTTCCCTTCAAAAGTTCATGCTCTAGGGCTGGGCAGATAGCTCAGTGGACTAAAGCTCCTGCTTTGGCATAGTGCAGCAGCTAGCGTTCAATCCCCTCCATGCTGTGCCGGTCCTAGCCCCATTCTTGGGGTGCACTGAGACAGCTATTGAGACTAGGTGTGTTTGTGCATGCCTGTAATCCCAGCATTTCGGAGGCTGAAAACAGGAGAAACACTACGATTTCGATCTGAGACCATGTGACCCTGTCCTAAATTCATAAAAAAAAAAAAAAAAAAGAAAAAGAAAAAGAAAAAAATTGAAAAAAAAAAGTTCATGCTCTACTAGGAAAAAGAGACACAGATGAAAATACAGCCTGCCTAGGCAAGTGCAGGGACCAGGATGCACACCATATGTGACATTGGCTGTACCCCTGGGCACGCTGAGCTGGCCACTGAGCCCAGGTGTGGTGGTACACACCTGTAATCACAGTGTAGGGGAGGTGGAGACAGGAGGATCAATATGAGTCCAAGCTGCATCGTGAGACCTGGTACCAAATCACCAAATACATAAGAAAAAATAAATAGATAAATAAATAAATAGAAAATATAGAGACTTTGATAAACATTGAATAGAAGTACAAGCTAGATAAATCATATATAAAACATAACTATATAGATTGTATACTATAAACAATACATTCAGAGACCGGCCAGAGACAGCGCGGCCGACTCCGCCATCTTGCTCCATCCCGCCTATCACGGCCCAGCCCCTGGGACCGGCCAGAGACAGCGCGGACGACTCCACCATCCTGCTCCATCCCGTCCGCGCCTGCCCAACCCCAGAGACCAACCTGAGACAGTGGCTGACTACAGCGGCCTCCTGGATCCCGCGCCAAGCTCTCCCAGCGAGAGCGAATTTACAGGACTCACCAGGCGTCCCAGATCAGTGAGAGGGTGGTGAGTCTGAGGGAGAGCCTTGGGCTTCTTCCCACACGCGCTTCACGGATCCCTGTCCCCAACCTCTCCAAGCCAGTGACTGGCCTGAAACCTCAGGTCCCACTCACCAACACCTCCCCGGATCCCCTGACCTAAAGCCCACTGATTGAGTGGGAATTTCCCCGATTCTCTGGGCATCAAAGGTCAGTGAGTG
The DNA here is from genome assembly GCA_004027165.1 of Ctenomys sociabilis. Taxonomy (NCBI): domain Eukaryota; kingdom Metazoa; phylum Chordata; class Mammalia; order Rodentia; family Ctenomyidae; genus Ctenomys; species Ctenomys sociabilis. The sequence goes on from PVKA01004303.1 coordinate 100,415, forward strand.
TAGAACCTCAGGCCCGTCGTGCCTGAGATACATTTCCCAGGGATTAAGCTGCCCGTCACCTCACGTGGCCC